>JAAAKB020257217.1:0-29056 GCA_010014835.2 Apostichopus leukothele | reverse complement strand
AAAAACAAGTAATAATGAACTTGTGTCCAAAATTATATCAGAAAGGCCTACAATTAATAACATTTTCATTCTTAAATTTCCCCAAAACAAAATCATGAATGATGTCCTCAGAGATCAGCTACGCAGTTTATCACTTTCTGTGCACATAATTTTAAAGCCCCCCCCCCCCCAAAAAAAAAAATCTGAAATTGAAATTTTTGAGGCCCCTACAGATTGTGAGGCCCTAAGCTGTAGGTTTTTTAGTTTATACCTAAATCTGGCCATGACTCCGACCTTCTCTGTTTCCCTTCAAGATGGAGAAAAGGTGGAAGAAACCCGTCCAGAGGAGTCAAAGCCAGAAGAATCCGGTGAGCAAGAAGCAGAGGAAGAAGAGGAGCCCGAGGCTGAGCTCACAGAGGAGGAGGAGAATATTAAAGGAAACCTGATGGGTGAAGAGGCGTTGTCCCTGGAGACAGTGGAGAAAATAGCCGCTGATTGGTGGAACAAGGAACCATTCAAGTGAGTGCTGGTTTTATAATATCAAAACAAAATGACTTAGGTTTCTATGGCAACTGAGATATAGTAGAGGTCCGAAATGTACCAAGATGGGATGTTGAGGGAAGCAGTGAGAGATTTTAGGAATATATGTAGAGATGAGACTGTAGGGAGAGGGATGAAGCACACTATTTTGTGTCTTATCTGTGTTTGATGGTATCTGTGGACAGATGTGTGCAAAATGCCAGTTTGGAACCCCCGGGGTAAATTATCTCAATGTGTACCCTGCTTGCACTCTTCATTTTGGGTAAATGACATGCCGTGAAAGTGTCCATGAGCTATAGGTTGCATCTAAAAACCCGCCATTTATACTGAACGGCAGGTTTTTCCAGTTGGTTACCTGAGTGATCAATCCCATCTTTTCGCACCTTAGTTGAGCTGCCTATATTTGTCTATTATGCAACTCATCACACAGCTAGTAGCCAAATCACTATCAGATCAAGGCAGACATGGCAAGGTGTGAAGAAATTAACTCTTCCAAACTCACTAATCCCAGTCTGTTTGCAGGAGAGATAAAGTTTCAGTAAGTTGAGATCAAGAAAGCTGAAAAATGCAACCTATGGTTAATGGACTAATTCTCGTCATGGAATAAAAATGCTACAAAACAATGCATACATTTAGCTTTCATTAAAGCAAGAGATGTCTCTACTGATAAATAAATACCTCTACAAATTTGTAAATTTATTCTGCATTCCTTAGATTGCATGATGTGTAGAAAAAACAGCCATAAAAGTTGGTTATGATGGACACAAAGTGATTTTCAATCAAAAATGTTAAGTATCAAAATTACATAGTTTTTTCCTTCTTTTTATTCTCGGTCCAAATGGCTTTCAATTAATTTTCTAAACATTCTTAAAACTGATTCTTTCCAAATTAAGTCCAAATTAACTACTAATTCCAAGTATTTTCAATGATTCCTAATTTCCAACTATTATGAACTGATTTTAAGTTATTCAATTTCAGATTTTGACTTTTTTTTTCTTTTCCAAGTCGATACATATATTCAACAGGGCTGGTACCACTGAGACGGTCCTAGTTATGATAATAATAAGGCACGAATGTCCTTGAATCATAGTCTAGATAATCTATTATGTCCTTAAAGTAATGGTCCTTTAACAATAGTTTGATGTACTTAAATAATGGAGTCGATCAGATTAGCAGATGGTATCCAGCAATCCACAAGTCCTTACACTTGTAGCATTGGGCAGGCTGTCAGTATGGTGAAAGGCAACAGCAGATTAACATTGATTCCCACATGTGTGCAACCAACATACCCGGGAGAAAAAATGCACAAATAGATAGTAGGTAGAATGTGCAAGTTGGTGTAAGACTTAGGTGTAAGACTTGGGTGGAAACTTAAGTGTAAAACTTGGATTTGATATTTGTCCAAACTGTGATATGAAATAATCTGTCCATAAGAAATTGCCGGGTCGATAGTATACAAAATATAACACAGACTCTAGAAATTATTTGTCATTATTTATTTTATTCTACCATAGGGTCACGAATCATGCACAACGAACAACAACAAGAGTACAACATTTAATAGAAATAGATGCTCTGAAAGACAATCGTGATGGACTATTTACTCGTTGTGTCAAAACAAAGATGATTTTAATTACTGACAGTGATTTTTACAGGATATTATTTTGTTATTGTTGTAATATTTGAAATGTTTTGATCTGAGTGTATCGAGAACCGAATAACAATTACAGTGTTAGGAAAGAAAATGGTGTTGGTTCCATGGTTATACACTTGTTATAATCATAAGTTCACTATACATACATATCTACTGTACATCTCATGTTTAAAATTCACAATATTTCACAACTTGTTATCAATTTGTTAGCTGAAACAGGCTTTAATAATTAACATTACTAAGAATATCTATTATTAATATATATATATCTGTGATACCCTACTTAATATTCTTTTAAAATTGAAGTTAATCAAGTATTTTTAAACAATCTTTTAAGTTTTATGTACAACGAATAGTAGCTTATGTACAACAATTGTAGTTATATGTACAGACTCAAAAATGAGAAAGGAATGTTTTTGCATTCATCAAGGTGTAAAATTCATCAGTTATTCTTGATACATAAATAACGCTAAAAAAACTATTCCATCGTTTAGATTGAAAGATTCACGTTTAATATAATTCTAATATCTGGAATATTCTTTCCAAGAAACTGAGAAATGTGAGTTTCTCCTGTATCACTGTCCTGTAATTTTCACAATTTCTGATTTGGATTAAAGGGTTGATAACTCGGCAATCACGAGTGACCAGATGGAAATACTCACATAAAGCTTAGTTTTAGTTACATGGAGGGATGATGCACAATATGATGAGCTTGGTCAGATTGACTCAAACTTACAGAGATGAGCCTGGGGTAAAAAAAATATCATGGAATTTGCAAAAATTACGGTATAGGCTCAAGTTTGCATATGCTACAGTGTGTTAGGATAATTTTTTTGTCCCCAAGGTAGAAAAGAAATCACGGATATTCCGCGAATTCGCGGAAAAAGCTCATGTCTGAACTTAGCAGCGATGCAAAATACAGCTTCTTTCTTCTTAGTTTTACAACCAACATGACAAAAAAAGTGTTATTAATCAAAATGATCTCATATCTCTTTGGGCTTCAATTGGCGCTACCCGTCTTTAATATCGTTATATATGATCGGCTTAAAAGATCCTTGCTCTCAAGTCGACCGTTTAACCATTTTCTTTTTTAACCGTTTTTGCTTCACCTCTCAGAAACTACCCCGACGATAATCATACCAAACGTAGACCAAGATTTGGACCTGAGTGATGATGCTATGCTTATGTAGGATGGAAATATGCAAAATTTTGTATTGTCTTGTATTTAACTGTACAAGTTATTAAAGCATGAAATACTCTTATTAAAAGCATAAAGTACCTTTATAGACCTAACTATATATAAATAGAAATGTATAATTACCAAATTATCAGACTGTTGTATGTAACCATGATAAAGGAAATTTTTGCTCCACCTCTGTTTAACATGTATTCAGTTCAGCTTATTTTATCCTATTTTATTATTTTTCAAAAAGACAAAATTTTGTTTTTATTTTTGTTTCTACATTTTATTTACATGGACAAATACTTATTTTCTTATTGAAGATTACCTACATCATGATGATGCAAATTTTTTTTTTTAAACATCAGATTTATTAACAAATAAAAATTACAGATATTACCATCTCACATAATAATATCATCATTTGTACTCACCGATTACGGTTTTGGACAGAATATATATGCGCGAAGTTTTACTTTCTGAAATTTTTAATATCTAAGAATTAATGTTAAAATTAAAAACGAAACACTGTATATTCATTCATTGCAACAAGATTTACAAGAAAATTTGGAATAAAAACACAAAATAGCACATAAATATTTGATTATGTTTTGAGTTGTCTTTGTGTTTTAATACAGCATACTGAATTTAACACCCTACCCTTTTGATAAAACAGGAAATGATTTTGTAAAAGGTGGAGCAAATTGTCCACAAGTACTACCAGGAGAGCCATAGGCAAACATTTTGTTGCAATCTTCTTTACCATCAGTGCTGGTGGTTAAGCACTGGGTATAATTTAATAATTTAATCAAATAAACAAATGATATGCAAAATTATCAACTGCACAGATTTATGGGACTTTTTGTACTCACATTTTGTTTTCATCAAGATTTTGTGATAAAAAAATTATGAAAGCTCAAAAGTGCTTTGAAAGATAAAAAACATTCAATCATTTCCTCAACATCAAATTTCACACAGCTTTGGCAATCTTCCTTCCGTTTATTTGTATCGACATACAGTATAAATGCTCAGTGGTGAAGCCATCCTGATTGTCGGCACCAACAGGCACTCGGTCCTACCGACAACCAATACCCTAAGGTCCCAACAGTAGCGGGAGAGGGGTGGGAACATTCTAGACATGTTCATGTAATTTCGCAAATTGGACTTGACATTTAAAAATGACCACTTGGGGTTTTCTCAAGAGGTGACCCAGGGCCCAAATCTGGGCCTGTGACAGATTTCAATCTGGTTTGGAAAAAAAAGGGGGAGGGGAGGCCCAAAATGTTGCACTACTTGGGTATGAGGTTCAGTAAGGCATTAGGCTGTAGCATCCTACTGCCCTACCCTGCAAATTGCTCAATCTAGATTTTGGTGTTCTCTGGCTCTTTGCTCCAAGTCCATTTTTCTCTATTGTAGAAATTGAGACCCCCCCCCAGCTGTGTACAGTTTTGTCATACATGCTACATGACCACAGCAGCGTTAAAGAACCTTAGACTCTCCAGATGTGATATCTGAAGGACTAGGAGTTTATCTTGCTATGGACTAGGACACCTACCATTTTGCAAATGGACCTGCCGAGTCCAGATCAAGACTACCACAAAAGATTTCAAATGTGACATAAAGATTGTTTCCCATACCAAGTATCTACACCCATACTGTAGATACTTGCAATTCTAATACATAGTATAGTATATATCTTATATATTTCTAGTATCTAGTATATCAAGTATATCTAGTTATATCTAGTATATATCTAATACATAGTATAGTATATAAACTGGCATGAGCTGACTATGGCCTAATTACTAACCAACCAACCTGTACTAGACACTTACTACGCCCAGGGTACGTTATAACGGGAGAAGAGATCAGCGTCCATGCATTACCGTTCATAGTTGCCAGACTTACGGTAATACCTGAGATCTATATTCCTGAAGTTTCTGAGAGTGTACAGCTATCCTGAGATCTTTCCTTTCCTGGTTAAAAGCCTCTTTCTGGTGGTATTGATTAATTCGTTGAATCTGGGCATTCCTCATCTGGTCGTCTCTCGCCATTTGCTGCTGTCTCTGCTCAGCCAGAGAGGAGCTGTGTCTCTGGGACCGGTCAATGTTCTGCTGTTCCTTCATATCCTGTTCGTACAGCAGGAGAAGAGATTGAACAATGCGATGTTTAAGCGACAAGAGCAACAACTTTACAGTGCCCAATAACCAAATATGGCTTGCAAGTAATCCTGAATATTGGAAATTTTCTCCTAACACAGCTGGCTACAATGTACAGTCACAACAACTTCATCTTCAATCATAAATTTTTAATATCTCTTATGACAGCCACTAGGTCATGAGTTAGCCGTATCCAACTTTCATACATTATCCTTTAACAATTTACAACTTTAACCAGAAGTAAAGTATGCTAGAAATTATATGTACTAACAAAACGAATTATGATTTGTCACATAAAACTCCAATATGACACCTTTAACCTTTGATACCACGTTGGTTAATAGTTTACATTATGGTCCAATCTCTTAGAAAACCGGTTGAATTTTTCAACACATTGTAGTATGATGGTGAGCATTTCAACAGTCCAACAAAATGCAGTCAGATGGGACCACTCTCTTTTTTTTTTCTTCTACCTCACAACGGAACACGAGGGAAGACTAAATTGTCGACCAGTCGTGGAAGATTCTTACCTGTCTCCTGGTCCGTGCTGCCTCAATGTCTTGATTCCTCTGGGTTTGCAACTCTGCTCTCTTACTCCGCCTCTGGGTCAATGCCTCCATCCTCATCACCTCCTTGTTTCGTCCCTGCTGTTCCCTGCTCACTTCTTTGTTTCGGATGCTGGCACTCACCGCTCGTTTTGCCTTGCTGGTCATCTGTACCTGTTTCTCGCTCATGGCTTGTCGATGAGCTTCACGCTGGATTACGTCTGCTGTGAATTTCCTTTCGATTTCGAATTAAAAAGAAGAAAAAGATTTGTTAAGGAGAACTTGTGAATTCTGATTCAGAGCCTCCCTCATCCCACCCACATTGCCCCTACCTCATCCCACCCACATAGCCCTTCCCTCATCCCTAATCCCACCCATATAGTCCTTCCCTCATTCCACCCACATAGCCCCTCCCTCATCCCACCCATGGGCTCCTACACTTCCCTTTGGAAAAAGGTGCGAGCATCCCGCCTCTAAATAAAAGGTTAAGTGCTATTCTGAATGCAAATGATTGGTTTGATGTACAGTACCTGGAAACTACAGAAACAATATATATCTATATATATAGCTATATAAACTGTATGTATCGATGGTGACCTTGAAATCCAATGCAAGAGAATTTGCAAATCACTTAATTCTGGTGTGTCATACAGTATGTTGCCAACCAATGACTGGAGAGTTATTAAATGTGAAGAGGTCACATTGGTGGGACTACATATATTCGATTGATCAACAGGAGTGTATACAATTATATACTGTACGAACAGTGGCAACTCATTTGCTAATGTTCTACAATAGGGCATTAGATGCATCATCAGTAAGGGTAAAACAAAACAGTCTGAGAGAAAGGTAATACAAACATAATGGGTTAAATATAAATGACTGAAGCCAACTAAAGCATGCCATGGGTGATGTCAAAATGTAAATATACTAGAATTGTTTCCTCTTACTCCTCCACTCTCCCCCTGACCTCCACTCTCCCCCCGACCCACCTGTTTTTCTATTCTTTTTTTGCAAAAACACCAAGTTAGAGTTGCCAGCCTATACATGCAGTAGCAACAAAGAAAGTCAAGCTATTGTTTTAGTTTGTTGCTGTCGAGGTTTAGTTTGAATACACTTGTAATCATGACCAGTAGTGAAGTGTTAAGTACATGTTAACAAGACCAGTCTGAAGAAAGTATTAATGAACATGGTGTGTTATAAATGAGGGACACCAACATAAATCTTAGCATGCTATGAGTTAAACAACAATAATAATTTTATAATCATATAAAATAATATACGATCTACAGTTGTCCACGTTTAATTTGAATTCTGCAATTCACATCGCATTTTTCCATCTCACCAATTTATGTTCTGCAATGTTGAATGTCACTCAGGTAATGTTTTTATAAGTACTTTAACAGCCTATTATATTTAGACAATAAACCAAACTTTATACTCAACTGTGAAAGTAAAAAAACAAGGAGCATTGAAAAAAAAATCTAAATGATACACAAAGAATGTAGCAGAGATCTACAAAACAAAAGTCACAACGCAAAATTAAAAATAGATGCACTTTGGGAAAGCTGTTATGTACAAGGAAGGAATTGATAAGGACTCTGGTGGGAAACAGATGGAAAAATAAATATAGAGACAATATGCAAACGAAGCATGATTTGAAATAACGATTGAGTGTCATTGAAAGTAAAAGGAGTTTCAACATTCAAGATGCAAAGTCATCAAATCGACATTACTGTATAGGACTGACCATATTAACCTCTTCATGATCATCATAAACAGTTTGAAGACCCAACAGTGCAAGAATGCTATTTTCGAGGAAGTATTATATTATATCCAGTTACTATCACCCATTACTGAGGAATTAAATTCTAGAATTTTAACACCGAAACACAACATGGCTTAATCATTCCAAAATTTTCTTTAGAAAATTGTTTTGGGTTGCTAACTTTTTTTTAGCCCATGAACTATATATCACATAAACTTGGCACTAGAATGACTTTCCATGAGTTTCAGTACATTATGAAATTCATCTCAAAATATTTACTTTATTCCGGAAAGGTTTATGTCAACATGAATCTTTCAAAGTAACAATTTGTGTCAAATTTTCTAAGGCTGAATCCCACTTTAAATGCAGTCCATTTTCAAGGTCATTTGAAAGCAAAGAACAAGTTGTCAGCAATTAAAAATTTATATGTAATTGCGTGAGTCTCTGTGCGACAAAATGTCAATTAAGAGTGTCTTACAAAAGTGCCCTGCTCAATGGTGATTGGTAGGTATTGTAGTCTCTTAATCTGGCTGGAAATTAAGTTTAGGATGAAGTAGCCTCTTACGTTAGTTTCATAATTTAGTGTTTGCATATTATCTGATAAAAATTTGCCAGATGCAAAATGTTGATCAATTATATACTAGTTAGTAAATACTAGTACTGCTGCAGTACAATGTTTCTTCACTACAGAAAAATGAAGATTAAGAGGACAACTCACAAAAAGCTCTACCACCAGAAGACATATTTAACAGAAAAAAAAAAAAAAAAAAATACAGAAACTAGATGAAAGGAGCATTGTTAATTTGCATGCATGGTGTCAATACTACATACAACTGACTACACTACATATAAAGTCTTCTTACCACACTTGGCAATCTATAGGGCCAATTTTAATGCCAGCAACATCAGTATGATATTTAACTGTCACAGATCTGGGAAAAATGGTGAAAATTTTACCGTATACTACAGTACATGAATGACCCTGATGTATTTATAGTTAATACATGTACATGGATGCACAGTTCCTTAAAGGCCAAACATCATACCAATGAGGTTATATCTATAAATCTATTATCTCTCAGTTTCGATTTTTCTGTGTGACCTTTTTTTTGGTCTTTTTCCAAGACAGATGTTATCGAAGGATCGTTTTGATTTGTGGAAGATGCAGAATTATCCAGGGATAGTGTGGTAGTATGATCATAGTATGATGAGAAAAGTAATATAAATCAAAACGTCATCTGGCCTTATAAAGCCATCCATCACTTTCTTTGAATTGCTTTTGCGCATACAGTACAGTTCTACAAAAGTTAGGACACAAACGTTTGCAATGTTTAAATTCATTAGATGCATTTCTTTATAATGCATCAACTACAAAAATATGCCGAGTGACAGCTAACGTCTATGATGTCATGATCAAAAACTAAAGATGCCAGGCGTACTATGTAAATAGTGTATACCCGAATAATTATCTTTGGAGCCAATAGGGCAATTTGATGGATACTGGCCAAAAAAGTATCAGATGGTTTCAGTTACGACATTTAAATGCTATGTTTTAGACGGTTGGGAAAAACCAGCTTCTGCCTTTCAACTTGTCAAGCTGCTGGCGAAGGGATAGATTGATGTAGGTGAGAACTGATGATTCACTAAATTCAGTTTTAATTCATTCATACTCATTATGGTGGTTAGTTCAAACAAAGGTTGAGGGGATATGTGTTAGTGGGCAAGTACATTAATAAATGGTGGCCACAACAAGTGCAAACACTTAATATTTTCCTTGCTTTTCATGGGTTTTTAAGCACTATTGATTGAAAGATAAGTTACCTATTCCATATAAGGAACCGAATATAGTTACCTATATCACTTATTGAAACAAAGATAGTTACCTATTCCACATAATGAACCAATGATAAGCTACCTATTTTACGTAATGAACGAAAGATAGTTACCTATTCCATATAATGAACCGAAGAGTTACCTATTTCACATAATGAACCAAAGATAAGCTACTGTACCTATTCCACACAATGAACCACAGATAGTTACCTATTCTGCATAATGAACCAAAGATATAGTTACCTATTCCTCCTAATAAACCAAAGATAAGCTACCTATTGCACGTAATGGACTGTTAAAGACAGTTACCATATTCTGTATAATGAACCAAAGATAGTTTAATACCTATTCTTTATAATGAACCACATATAGTTACCTATTCTGCAAAATGAACTAAAACAGTCACCTATTCCACATAATGAGTCTAAGACAGTTACCTATTCCACATAACGAGTCCAAGATAGTTACCAAGTCTGCACATTGAACCCAAGATAGTAACTTATTCCACATAAAGAGTCTATGATAGTTACCTACTGTAGTCTGCACATTGAACTGAAGATAGTTACCTATTCCACAAAACAAGTCTATAATAGTTACCTATTTCCACATAATGAACCGTAGACAGTTACCTACTCCACATAACGAGTCTATTTTAGTTACCTATTTCTACATAATCAAACCAAAGACAGTTCTATTTTTAATAGTTACTAGTCTACATCATCAACCGAAGATAGTTACCTTTTCCATATAATGAACCAGAGATAGTTACCTATTTCACATAATGAACCAAAGACAGTTAACTATTCTACATAATGAACCGAAGACGGTTACCTATTCTGCATAATGAGCCACGGATACTAACCTATTCCGCTCCTCCTTAGCTTCTTTCATTCTCAGTGCGTCGTACTCCTTGCCCTTCCATCGCGCCTCTCGTTTCGTGGCGTCGAGTCTGCGTCTATCCAGCATGGCCTTCTCTTGGGCCTCCCTGATCATATCTCTGGTGCCAACAGAGGCACTGACTGGTCTACCAGGGCCTTGAGGAACTTGTACATGCAGTGGTTGTTGGTGTTTCATCATCCACTCTAGCTGGGCCCTGTCACTCTTCATGGTATGGTCCACTTTGCCAAATGTGGAGGACCTGTTTGGTGGACCGACAGGCTCGTAGACGTAATAAGCAGGGGTGACTTGTTCGTGACTCGAATTGAAGTATGACGGATTCGCCGTAGATGGTCTGGGTTGGTAGGTCGTAGCTTCTTTCCTAGTAGGTGGTTGATTGTAGGCCACCCTTGGTGGCAGCGGCTGTCTGTACAACCATTCTCTCTGGGCGTTATCTGTCTTCACCAGGTCTCGATCGTTAAAATTGGTCGACTGCGACAAGGAACCTACGTAATCTATGGGTTCCACATACCTGGGCTGAGCTTTTGCCTCGACCGGGGCACTCAGAGATGTCTCCCGAAATGGGCCGACCTTGACCTTGGACGACCTAGGCTGTGGTGTCTGCTTCCAATAATGCCACATAGGCTTTTCTTTGATTCTCCTCTCTAACCCCGGCGTATGTAAGAGTAGGGAATCGGTCATACTCCCGGCATCCACCAGAGATAGCGTCTGCACCCCTGCGTCCATTAGTTGGTCCTCTTCACATCCTGAATCAGATACAACTTCCTCTTCCAGCTCGGTCTTCTCCAAGCAGACCCCGCTGTCTTCCTGACTCCCGGCTCTATCTTCGAAGCAGACCTTCCTCTCCGTCAGTTCCTGGGATCTCCCTAAACTGGATCGAAACTTCAGGGAGTCTGAAAACTTGGGACCGCTGTTCTCCGATAGCTGTTTCATGACCTTGTCGTGAAGTTCGTCTTTGGTCATGTTCGTCCCCGGAATCAACGCGTTTATCGCATCTCTGGTGACGACGCTCTGGTTCGGACCTTGGACGTGATACACGTACTGGTCGCGGCCGTGGCTGAAGGCCGGAACGTCACGTTGGTTACCTAGTGAGGTTATAGCTTCAAATGTGGCATACGTTGATTTGAGACCAGGTTGAAACGATGAATGGGCAGGTGAATAATGAGGAGCTCGGTCCAGAAACTGACGAGCTGTTAGCGGCATCTGTATCTCCAATTTGATTCTCTCATAGAGGTCCCCTGGAATCCAAACGGCTCTCTGTTTGGGTATTTTTTCTGTCTTACCGTGAAACAGATTCACGATGAGAAACTCTGTGTCAGCAGCGCCTGAAAAGAAATGACACAGAAAACGTCACGGGGCATCAAGTCGGACAGAATTCGTCAGACAGTGTTTAACCTACATCAGGTCAGGAATAAGGACACATTTTGAAATCCAAATATGCTGTAAAGGATCATGAACTTGTCATATACAAGTTACAACCCTGTCAGCTGTCATCAATATCTGAAGAAAAAGTTTGTGAAGACGAAAGTCGGAGATTGCAGTTGACATTTAGTACTTTTATAAGAAAAATATCAAGTTTTTACCCATTATACTTTCTCTCATGCACTGTCAGTAGAATAAATCCCAATTTGAAGATCTAGATATTGAGACAATAGCATATCAACTGTACAGACAGGACTACAACTCCCTCAGTCAGAACTCTGTTTGTCCCTCCCCACTACCTCCCTCCTCCCACCCTCCCAATAATTCATGGAGCAAATCGGAAGTTTATGAATTTTGGTTTTCTGAAAATATGATGTTAAATTATCTTTACATTTGTGAAGCTATTTGTCCATGATGTTGCATATCTATGTTATCATAGGTGAATGGTTCACTGTGCTACATGGAACACTAGGTTTTTCTGTGATATAGCATTTGCACAGTATAATTGCACTACTGTAGTTGATGACTTGAGCAAATCTTGTGAAAGAAGCCATTGGAAGCGATGAGCAGAATCTTTTAAGACCAGGCTGCTATTTAAAGCATACATCATTTATTTGTTTAGTTTTTGAGCAATGTTAACAACAGTAGTAACTTTGAGAATGGTTTGCATTACATTTCTTATAAATTATCACTAACATTATGTACAGTACATAGTTAGTTTCACATTGTGATGTAGCCTACAATAATACTTTGTTACAGTGTGATGTACCATATGCATGATTGCTTGGCAGAAAGCAAGGGTTTTTGCCTGCCATTTATTGGAAGTAAACAGAAAAATGGATTGGATATTTGGTTGTGAGAGAACCAGTGATTGGACGTGGCAATGCATAGCGTAATCTATGTCTTAACTAACAATTGCATGCAAACAGTGTGTAAAATTCTGTGCTACAGTATATATATATTTTTCGCCCTTTCTTATATCCAAAAAAGATGGAAACACTTACACCCTGATGAGCGGCCCTCAATCCCCTCTAGGACAATTCCTGGTGCCATCCGGTAAGCCTCCTTCTCCCAGGGTGTTAAGACCTTGTCCCCAGGGGTTATTGTATGGCGCATAGCATCATTATAAGCAATTATATTGTATAGCCCTGTTTCCTGAGCTTGATGCTGCTGCTTAGGTCCCTTAGGGTCGCGGTCAAAAGTAATTAATACTGTTCGTTGAGGACAAACCTGAAATGAAAAAAAAATGAAAAATCACATTTTATCCCTTGATGTGCAGTAACTAGAATGTGAAAACCAAATGTGATGCACGAAATAGAACATGTTTCTTTTCTAATTTGATTTTATCAACATAGCCCATAGATCCTTGCTCGAGGAGAAAGCTATGTCTGTCCAGTAGTCTAATTTGACAACTTTTTGCTTGCCAGACAAAGGGAAGACCAGTTTATTCAAGATTAAAGCAAGGTCATACCTTCTATTACTAATATATTAACAGCAAAAACTGTGTGACAACATACTTTGCTATTTAGAAGACTGTTTTTCCATGATTTATTTCTATCCATGTTTTTTGAGGGGAAATCATTTAAAACTTTCTTAAAGAATTAACATCAACAGTTGTATATAAAGTCATTTCATATGCAACTGTAATGTATGACTATAAATGCACACAAAACTTGACAGAGTTAAAACATCGTGAAGATCTTCGAGTTGTCTGTGCCTGAATGAGCTCTGTACTGTTAATTATACTCATTTTACTCAAATATACTCACCTCTTCTGTTAGTGTCCCGGGACAGTAGTAACCATCGCGGTCCCTCTTGGCGACAACTCTCATACCTTGGATGAGCCCTTTATCTGCTGCCAATGGGCTAGAGTGTGCCACCAGCCTCCTCACCACTCTAGGGGGTCTGTAAGCCTCCCAGGTGGTTTCTGGATATTGCACAACCTTTGATGGTGCCATGTACGTCATCGGTGCAGTATACGATTCTCCGTGCATCATCGGGTTGTGATCGACTGAAGTCCTCACACTGCAATATTTGACTGGCTTCGTTGGGTCGCCAGAGGACGATTCCCGGACGAGTTCAGGCCGGTTGATTTCAGAATGGTCTTCTTTCAAAGTCGCCGATGCAACGGTAGGCAGCCCTAGTCCAGACGATATGGGAACCTGAGTTGTATAGACAGGGTTGTTAATGCGATGTCCAGCATGGTCGGCCTTGACCACCGCTGTGACTCTCTCCACGTTACCCCTTTGGGACAGAGACATCAGGTGGAACGTACCGGCAGTCTGAACGGCCAAACTTTCCAAAAAGTCATGAGCAGGAGTATCAGCAGAGGCTCCCACCAGATAGATACAATGGATCGGTCGACCCTGACCTACTTTTGCAATTTCTCGAAGAATGCTTTCAGGTCCCTGGTCTGGCAGTCCGTCTGTGACCAGGTAAACGGCTTCGCAGATTTTATCAGAGTGTGCCACGACAAGAGCATCCAGAGTGTTAGTACCTGTGCTGCATTCCAAACTTCTTAACCACTCACCGGCTACTGTGACCGTCTGGGGGGTGCATTTGACCATTTGGTCCGCCCATGGGCTGACAGTGGAGTTAAACTGTACAATGTTGAACATGGTATCCTTTTCCTTGAATGACCTGGTCAGCAACGCTTCCAAAAGATGTTCTTTTACCACTGGTAGGTAGGAGTACATACTCCCAGAGGTATCAATAAGAAAAGTGACATTCTTTTCTTCTATATTTCCAAAGATGGTTGGAGTCCCGGTATGAGGTTGCACTGGAATAGTTGCCATTGTTCTGTGATTCCTGAGCAAACTTGTATTGATGTCAATCAAAATATTCAAGCGCTAGTAAATTTACCAGACAAGGCTAAAATTGAACAAAACACAAAAAGGCATATTAATATAATTTACGGTTCAATTCATTGTTACACTAAGCCAAACAAGTACTATCTGGTATTTGAAAAATTGTATTGTGAGGGGTATTTTGTTATTAGGGGTAGAAAAATGCACCAGATGTTTTAAAACACATTTCCTATGCCTTGGTAACCTTGCACATTTTGTCACAACTTTGTTTTTGATTTCTGGATTTTAAACAAAAGGGATGCAGTACGTGCTCTATTTGACTGCATTTTGCATCAGAGCCATCACATTATGAACAATGACCCATGACTTCTTTTTTTAGGGGAAAATATTTTTTGGTGTTGCCCATATTTACATTCATACCTAGGCCTAATTTAGCCTTTGTTGTGGTACTTAAAGGCCTATACCTAGTTGTGGATAGGCCTAAACCGTACAGTTTTCATGGTAAACTAATTTTGTAGGCTGCAGTAGACCTAACTAGTATGTTAACTGATGCCAACTATTGTACTTGCAAGTAGGCCTAGTGTGAATGGGTTTAAGAATGCTTTGGAAAAGCACTTTAAGCATTGTAATTGGGTCTGATTTCTCTTATGTCTTCAGTTTTTTGTCTCCCATAGGGTCCTTGATTGTGACTCCTGGCCCTTTTTTTCTACTAAACTAAAGCTATTCATAAACTTTATCATTTATGGGCCAACGCCTAAGAGTGACTAGGGTTAACAATGTTCAGTAACACAAATGCATTTGTAGGCTAGTTACACTATATCATTTAGACTGCACCGTATAAAACGCTACAATATTTTCCCTCTGAATATAGTCCTACCATCAAAAGAGACTGTCGTCAACCTTCGGATCGGTCTACATACACTTAAATTAGCAGCGTAGATGAATACAAAGTCTCTCTTTTTCTTAGATCCTGATGTTCTTGTAATATTGACTGACATTTCACAATGGTCGACTGCTTGATCTCGCTGGAATTCGCGACAGTTCACCATACATGATATGTGTATAGGCTATTGCAATTTAACGTTTACACTATTGCTATGGCACCAAATGCAAGTGACCACAATACGATGGTAGAATTTGCTGACCTATTTGATTTGCTAGTTTTTTATACTGTCTGACGCCCTTTGCTAGTATACGGGCTCCACAACACTGTGCTATATAGTGTCAAATCCACTAGGATTACTTCCATAATTTTTAGTGTATGATAAATTCCGGTTCCGTTGCTAGGCAACATATTCCTATTGTTTATTTACGAACCCGCTTTTAAAAATATTGACTTTTCCGTGGCTTGAAAACATCTGTAGCCGATAGGAGCTGAGAAATACTTGCAGCAGAAACTGTTACACTTTGCTCAAGTTCTGTGGCATAAGGGAGGGAGGGGTGGACCTTTTAGACGGAGAGGTTGACGGGCTTAAAGTAGATCGTGAAGGTCATATTGGATCCATATTGTTTAAAAATGATACCAAACATTTAGTGAGTAAGAAACTAGGTGTAATTCTACACTCCACATGTACTATAGATCCGTATACGGAAATATACAGATGTGATGTCAAAGGATTCAAGTCGATATTTATGCGGCCCACAGAACCAAGTTATATCGAATCAGTAAACACATCCAATTGCAAATCATCTGAAACAAAATTCAGTGAATGACAAATAAAATAAACATGAAACTTTGGTGTGTTTGTAGGCCGTGTGTAAATATACTTTAGATGTGCATGGGATATCTCAATATACATATGAACTATGAGCATGTATAGTACTAGAAGGCTTTCACATCTTTTATAGTTCCCATACAGTATACTGTAATATGTCGATGTTTTTTTGTTGTTGTTGCGACTGCATGTGTGTGTGTGATGGGCGTTCTCGTGCCCGTGCGCGCCCTGACTGCTTGGCATAAACATTACTTGATTAGATTATTAATTAATTTATGCTAATAGTTATAAAACTGATCAAACAAAGTGAAGAGTATTTACTGCGAGGACTTGGATTATCACATATATTTTTCGTTTCACTGCTTCCAGTTTATTTTCTCACTTTATAAGTACAAACAGTATACATTATAAGTTGCAAGGAAATATAAAGGCTTCATAGGCAGTAGAATAAACTTCCTTCTTGACTTTTACTTACAGAGAATTTGATGTACATATACGCATTTGTCCAAAGGTCTTGACACTTTGAGCACTTCGACTGAAATTTTGTATATGATTTCTTTCTATTCAATTAAATCAAAACGTAATCAAGTTTAAAATATAAGTAGTAGGTGATCATTATTCACATTCCCTCCCATCCCCTCCCCACCCTCCGTCATGACAAATATATGCCCCTTCCCCTCTGTCAGCGACAAACGTTAACAATTCCATTCTGACTTTGTTTTCTATTGGCTTATACCAACTAGCTTTCATCGTTATTTTCTTTTCCAAACAGAGAAATTGCCTAAATCATGACCTTCAGTGATCGCACACGATCATCAAATATCAGGGGTGGGTCTAGGAGTTTCATATCCGGGGATTTCGGGTACGTCTTTCCTCAGAAAAAGAAAGAAATCAAAGTTTACACGTGAAACGGTGAATCCTCGGGCGTATTAAGGGTACTAAATTAGGACTATATAGTTAGGTTTCACGATGGGTGAGTGTGGGGGTTGAAAGGAGTAGTGTACAACCCCCCCCCCCACTCTCCGCCCCTGGATATACGGTATGTGATGATATACCCAATATAAGGAGGTTATAACGTGTAGAGACTGACGTCACATGAAGAGAAGATATTTAAATCCACTTTTTGAGTTAACATCGATTCATTTTCCGAAATTATTCGATATTAGAACCATCAATATAGTTCATTAGCTCGGTTAATGTATGATTTTAAATAATCATGTGAATATCAAAGTTTGTTTTACTTTTCATTCATGCATGTGATTTACATTAATTCTGCATTTGATATACATTAATATATAGAACAGTGTCTGGAAGCCAGAATAGTATGCAGGGCTTGCTCAATAATGTTCATTTAATGAAGAAACAGCTTTTACTAGTTTAATTACTACGTTGGATTATGTAAATGCTATAGTTTGAATTATCATGGTATAGGTTGAGCAAATTTTCGACCAAACACACACAAAATTTACAGTAAGAGCAATGGTTAGTTATAAAAGAACGTCTTCTTTAGTTTCCATAGTAACGATAGGCAAACAGTCAGTGCAGTCATTTTGAATACGAATTTACACTAACATTGGTGCTACGGAATCCACGCAAAACGGCGGTAGTCATATGTTGATAACCGCAGGGGTTGACGTAATGGGCCGTAATGGGCCGCGTGGTACAGAATAAAGTTTACTAAATATTGTTTCATGGTTATTTTAAAACAGTAACATATTGGTGGTGGAGGATGGGGGAGGGGAGGGGCAGGCCTGCCATCATTTTGGAATCACAAAATTACTACTGTATTTATTCACGGCTTCAGTTTTCAAGATCTTCCATATAGCCCCGGTAACCTTGGCAACATAGTGGAGTAAACGATGAGTCAGTAGATGATAACGAAATACAAGGCCTCTTACATCGCAGAACTACTCAGCGCAAGCGTTCGTCCATAGTGATAGAAACGACTTGAACAAGTTGAAGCCATATAAGATCCTTACGTATCGCTCCTTTGTGCAGTTTCTCCTCTTTCGATTTCATCAGTTGTCAACGTGTTTTCAGCTTCTGGGCTGACTACAGTAGTGGGTTCGATACTTATGATGCTCATTGTTTTAACTGGATCACGTGTCTGTCTTTTCGGCTGCGATCTTGTTCGTTGTACATGGGATCTTCTCTTCTTAAATTTACCTAGCTTCTTAATGCAGTTTACCTATATGAAGAAATATATTAAAAATTTAAACGATGCAATAACGATAATACTATTAGACCAACATTGAAAACACATTTTCCCTATTTCAGACATCAACCTTCCAATTCAACATTTTAACTCAAATTTGGAATCTTTTCATTTTAGAAAGTCATTTCAGATGGAAAACCGTAGATTGCTCTTGGATGCAAAACCCACCTTACTATGACCCGACTGGGTATCGATAACCGGAACCTCCTGATTGCTAAGCTTCATTGCGTCAAATGCCACCGCCTTTATCCACTCGGCCACAACACCAGTATATGTGTATATATAGCAATGTGATTGTGATTCTATATATCAGTTCAGGTTATATCTCTGTAGCAAAGCTTGGGGTGCTTCATTTTAACGTGACTGGACTATGAAGTCTAATGCATAACCCATTACCCATTAGGATAGTTCCTCAGATGCAACACAAAACCTCAACGGGAAAACATTATAACACCTTTACTGCTTCCAATAACAGGACGTACGTGTATGCTACGTCACTATGTTCCAATAATGATACTACCATGATATACCAGACAAAACTTTGACAAAAAAAAACCTTGTCTATGCTGAAATTTTGTCAAAAAAAAAAAAAAAAAAAGTTGTCAAAAACATATTGGTTTTGAAAGTTATCCAAGGATTCAATATTTTAAATATTGAAGTCAAAAGGACATGTTATGGTTGAGTAATTAGAAATTTATAAAAAAAAAAGGGATTATCATATTAGCACTTCAGCCTGCACTGAGGTTGCCGACGTTGTTATTATTTAAGGCTTAAAGGGGCATTCCAGAGCTAGAACATATTTTATCGGTGAATATCTTTAAAAGAATTATTGCTTGTACTCAAATGTTCCGTTTTTCTTGGACAATATATAACATATATGAATGACTAAAATCGTCCTTTCATTTTGATATACGTACCCTTATTAATGATATTTCACCCCTGGTAACAGGATCGAGGACGTAAACTGCTACAAAGGGAAGACCCCAAACTAGGACACTGATGGTAAACATCATCGAATATACGAACGAGGGATCCACACTTGGATTGATGACATTATATGTTCTGGATAAGAAGAAGAGCGTGTTGTTAAAGTTTTGTAAAGTTAAATTTAAAACAATTATAATAATTCAGAAATGTTGAAGAAATGAACTTAACAAATGAATACTTCGGCTTCGGCTCGAAATGAAATGTGACGAGAGAATATGAACTGCTTATATATAGAGTAGGGCTGCAGATCCCTATAGGTGAAGCATACATTCATAATTGTGTACTGCAAATACGTAACACGCTTTAATTGGTAGATTCAATACAATTTTTTAAGTCTATTCGATGTAATCCACATCGAGACCCAGAACTCCAAAAAGCACATTTTAAAGCTGAATACCCTTAAAAGAAAAGTGAAAATTAAAACAAGAACAAATTGCTAGCACCAATATATCTCTCTTTTCGCGCCCCCTTATTTCTTGGAATATGATATTATCAAAATTTAAACTCTGCCTCAAGTCTACAAAACAGTAAGTATATCATAGACGTAGATGGAAGTTAGGCGAGCATATAGTATTTTATTCTAAATTTTCCTTTGTCCTTTGATTCAATAAATATTTCGTGCCCAATATTTAAGTCAAACATTGTCCACATTCACTGAGCCGTTTAACGTGTAAAGGTGTAAAATGAAATCGTAATAGATCTTAACTAATTCAACACTTTTACTTATCGTGACGAGATAACCTAAATCTAGTTTTTTGAATCGTTAAAAGGAACTACAATAATATCAGTCATTATTATTATTGGGGAAATACCTTTGTAGGAACTTAATTTAGACCGCCTTAATATATAATTCCATATAAATTCTTATACGTACTAAACTTGCACCTCCCACTCCTTTACCACTATCCTTTACCCGTCCCGACGATTGCTGCGAACAGTGGCGGGGCTACGGGGACATGAAGGGGGTATTCCCCCTCCCCCCAGATTCACCCCCAGTTGCTCCCAACCAGATCTGGTACTTATCCAAATTGATAGAGTAAGGCTAATCGTTTGCATACGGAAACAGCTTCCAATGCAATGCACTGATGTGAAATATTGACAAATGACAGCACCTTCTTGCGTCTAAGTCATTTTACTTGTAGAAAAATACCCTAATACCCCCGTCCCCTTAGACCCCATATCAGTTTTATAACCCCCTCAAATTTCCTTACCCCTAGTTGCCCTCCCCCCTTCCAATGGCCTAGACCGGTGCCACCTCTGGCTGCGAATCTGGCACTGTACATTATAGTGACCTATACTGTATAGTATAAAGGCTTCATAATTGACGCACCTTCGTATTTGACGCACCTTCAAATATTACTATAGCAAAGATACAGCAGGCAACCTAAACTTTTTTTTGCGAAGCAGAGTTACATGTTTCATGAATTTGAATCTATTTCAGGTATATGCTGATCAAATTGTGGGTTTTTTAAGCACCCCCCCCCCCCGTTTTGCATTTCATTGCAGAGTAGTAGCGTATAAATTACGACGAACGGTATCAATCATATCAATGACTAGCTATTTACGGCACGAGAGAAGTGTTTTGTCATCTTTGACGATATAATACCGTCTCAGATTTTTCATGCCAAATGCGAGATCAATAAAATGATGATATCGTACATAGTCTTTAAATTACAATATATTGCCCACTGCCAAGTTCATTAGTGCAGAATTATGTTGTTTTGTTTGTTGCATATGAGTCAATAAAATAGAAAAGAAAAGACTATAGCGAACAACATAAGCTGTTTGATGATTAACTTGTTGTATGTAACCTTTTCTTTTAACCTACTCGTCGGCCTATGAGCTCCACAACAGTGACAGTGATTAAGCCATGTATACCAACTTTGTCAACGGCCATTTTGTATTAAATGACAACTGTCATAAAATCCATTTATAGTTGAAAACTTGTTCAGAACATGTGAATTTTATGATATTATCTGATATTGTGGGGACATTTACACATCTACTATACCATATTTCACAAAAGCTATTCCTACTAAGGTAAATTTTACTTGGGTACCATGTAGAAAGTAGAATGCTGAGGAAGAGAGGTGGGGGGGGGGGTGGGGTAGAGGGGTGTACTCCAGCATCCTGGAGCCAGCCAGACTGTATAGTACATAATTTTTCGCACTCTGCAGATTAACACAATAGACACTGAAGGGATAATCCCTATTGTTTAATATTGATTAGTCCTAGCTGATTAGGATTTCTCAGTTGCTGCAGCTTTTCTTGTTCGACACAGTTGCCTAAAACTTTTATACTCTGCATTATAAAGCCCCTTTATGTTTGTGAGTTTCTGTGGTCTGACATATCCTGTGTGACCCCCCCCCCCCCTACATGATAATATTTCCTGATAAACATTTGTAAACTCTCCAAATATAAACATACCCACGACAGTTCCCATCAGCGCGCAAATCTTACAGAGTATATTTCCAGACATTAATTTTCTCACTTTCCCCCCAACTTTGGGGCCTCCAAAATTTCACATCTTTTTTTTTTTGTCTTTTTTCTTTTTTTCGTTTTTCGTTTCAATTTTTACATGCTCAAGCTCACCAGGCCAAGGCTAGTTTGATAACGAATAACAAAAGCTCTTGACAGCCATCAAATATGTCTAGATCGTCCACGTCACATGACCTCGTGGGAAATTAGAACCGCAAATGTATACGCAGTAGTCATTCGCTGCTGGTTGCTACGGTTGTAGACAGCTGCCGGTCACGTCAAACAGACGATTTTCTCGTTCTCGGTCTTAATTGGTGTTTGGGAGTCATGGTGAAGTTTTTCACATTTCCTTCCCCCACCCCAAAGTTTTGAGCCAAAGCTCAAAGAAGGAACGATTTAAAATGTTTTGATGTAGTCCTAAGAAATTGTTAAATATTTGGATTAATCTTGGTATATTATAGCTGGTAACTTGAAGTGTTGGCTTGATGAGATTAGGAAGCTAGTCGAACCAAATGCCAAGCTTCGGCCGTTCAGAAGTTTGTTTCGTCGTTGAGAAAAGATTTCAAATCCAGATACAGACTGAATGCTCAAATTCTGGTCTGCGGTTTTATAAAGCCATTCCACGATTCTAATAATAGTTAGCATATATTATGTTCTGAAAGATAATTTTAAAGCAAAGAGTTTACCACATACAAGAAACCTACCTATGCCTTCCTTTAATGGAAAGATTATGAAATTTCGATTTTTTTTTTTGAGGGGGGGGGGGGGGATATTTGGGAGTGCATACTTTAATTTAATGTCATTTACATCTTTGTAATTATGAAATCAAATAGAAATGGAAAAAATGGCTGGAAAAAACAGAAATTTGTGAAGAAAGCCAATATTTTGTACTGTTTTCGTAGGAATGCAGTACGTATGTACGCATCTGATACCTGCTTGTATGTGTAACACTTGACCAAATCTCAGACTGTACGACACATTCTCATCCCGAATCATGAACTTTGACCTCCCGTCTGTGGGGACTAACTTAGGAAATTTTGTAAGATTGAATTTTTGTAACTGTCCGAATTTTCCAAAAAGTATTTGGAATCGAAGTAATTTTAATATTTATATTTTAGCATCTTCTATACCCATTGAGCAGCAGATGAGTAGAAAAGATATATGCATCATCAATAGGCAAAGAGAGCAAATGTTGTCGTGGGAATCAGTTACCATGGAAACCGGTTCACCTACATACGATCGCAAAGATTAATGCGGCACTCATCCGGGGAATTCCATCTTTAAATCCCTTCTTTGGATTTAAGCGAAAGCAACGACATCGCTGTTTGTCGTTGTTGGTATTCAAGTGAAATTTTACACACCAAAGATATCGGCAGATTGAAATTCACATCTTGAACGTTATTCTTTCCTTTATATTTTTCAGTATCGAAGACCGTCGGCGCCTCACCCCCAACGAAACCAGAGCGACAGTGACCTGGGTACGATGCAAGGGACAGTCCACAGTCGTTCCGTCGACGGGAGGATAGGTCACTACGGGAGCGGCTCTCTGAAACAGAACAATCACACGCCCAACGGCCACACTCGGATGGTCTCTCAGACCAGCTTGCAGTCTGCACGATCCAATGGAAGTCTCCGGTCAGGGGAAAGGGTGAACTCAGTCGGCCAGAAGCCTCCGGGCAAATCTGGGTACGAAACGGTGCCGATGGACGACCCAGAGGAGTCTGAGACACCGAGGATCCAAGTCGTCGACGAGGAAATGCCACGCGGCTCCGCGACGACGGAAGGAGAGCCGAAGACGGCGAAAGAGAGACGGGAGAGGAGGTCGCAGGAACCGCTCTCGACAGAGACGGAGAGCGAGATGGAGAGTAATAGCGGTGACGTCACAGGGGACAGAGTGGACGACCTGAACCCTCAGTTGGAGGCGTTACAGTCACACCCGGCTCTGATAGAAGAGCAGGAGACGGAAGAATCGGTGGCCGAGTACTCATCAGATTTAGGTTACTCTGTGAACCCATATGGTATGGAATCGCCAGTGCACAAGGCACCCCACAGGACTACCCGCAATAGACTCCAGGGGTCCAACGGCCAGCCCAGGCACATGGGCATCTACAGCAATCCCATGGAGGGGGCATACGGTCCACGGTCCACGGCGCCCACCAGTCAGGCCATCGACATCCAGGATGAGACTGGTTACTATGCCCAGAGGTTGCGGGACGTGGTGGAGAACAGCCCCCCTTCTGCAGTATGAGCTCGGAGGCACTACCAGCGAAATCCAGAAGCCGTGGGAGGGCGCCGTCACCGTGACGGGGTGACCTGAGGATGTGCTGCGCACAGGACCTGTTTTTCCGGATGTGTATATGGTGTCTAGTGCATATGTTAGTGTGGCCAAAATTAATAAACCAAGTGTGTGCTCATGATTCGTCAAGGTACTCCTCAGCTGTTGCCAGTACATACTACGTTGGTGTTGTCGTAACGTTCACTCTTCATGCGACGAGGAACAGACAGCGTTCCCCTCTTTCGATCACTTGAGATTCGCCAGAAAGCAAAGCAGTTCTTTTTCTCCCCCCACCCCCTTTTTTTTTCCTTTTTTCTATTGCACAATTTTCTTGGAATTTTTGCCCCCTCAAATTGCTCAGCAAAATGTAAAATTGATTTCCAAACTTGTGACAGTTTTGCATTATGTTTCCAGTTCTTTGTGGGGGCAAGCAGGCTTTTTTTTATGACTTCCTTTCTTTTTTGATAATATTCTGAAAATGAGACCAGATTTATATAACCAAGTATCTTTGGGTGTCGATGTATTCAGCGAGGAGTTTCTCGTCTTTTATTGTACGTAAAAAAACAGCAAATTTAAAGATCAAAAGTTCTATTTATTCATTGTTCGTAAAAGTTGAAAGGTTTATAGCCAGTGGTGGTGTTACTTTCTACCTTGCACAGATTTTATGCTCCCACTGTATAAAGCAAGATCTGTAATTATGTGGCCAGAAATGGAGAAGTATGTGAAAGTTCCGTAATTGATGAATCAGTATCTGTGGTTGGTGGTCTTTGAAAGATGGTCGTTACTCTAACTTTGTTGAAATTTGAAGTAAACTGCATGATACTACTGGAAATAATTATTAATATACAGTGAGATTAATTTGCATTATATCTTTTTGACACTCATCGTTCAAATTGTTTTCTTCTGCTTGATAAACCTGTTAGTGTCACTGACATGGTTCGTCTATCTGTCTGTCTGTCTATAAGTCTGTACTCTCAGGAGTCCGAACCACTGGTGCTACTAACATTGTTGCCGTACCACAAGTATTGCTATGCTCTCTTCAGCATTGCTTTTGGCATCACCAAAATCGTCACTGTGCCACGAAAATGGTTTTGTGATCACTGAAATTGTCTATGGTACAACCAACATTGTTTGATATGACATCACCAGACAGTATTGTGTTGGACTATTGACCCACCAGCAGAAGCCGTGGGAAGAGCACCATTGTTATTGTGGTATACGCAACATTGTTATGGTTCTGATGGCATCACTAACATAAATACTATAGCAATGTGTACATTATTTGCGTATCACAACTAACATTGTTTAATGCTATTCGAAACAAAACATTGCCCCGGCATGACTAACATTATGGTACATGTGACGCCCATTTTCTCTGTACTTTTGAATGTTCAGTTAATTCATACAAAGAATAGATTCTGTTTTGTTGGTGGGTTGCATTCTGACCTTGTAAATAGTATTTCATCCTGTAAACTTATAGAATGTAACCGCTGGTGGGAGGGGGGGGGGGAGGGGAAGAAGTGTTCAGGAAGCTGTGTAAGTGGCAGCTTAATATTTCAAATTTATTTTCAAACCATTCTAGATTAGATGAACCTCTGTTTTAATTATTACAACTCCAATTTGAATGTGAAGATTAATTTCTTCAAGTGAAACAACTCAAGTACGTTATAAATCAATCTACGGTAAAACCGCCCTAGCACATGATTTTAAACGTCGATATTAAACGTTAAGACCGACCAACCAACCATTGCTCGTTGCTCATTCAGTCCATCGCAATCTCATTTTGAAGTAAAATCTTAAATACCTTTCTCCCAAAGTCGATAATTGTCGGCAATTTCTCATGAAATGCATAAAACCTTCAGATTACTGACAGTCGATTTGTCATCTTGAATTACGGAGAGCATCTCCGAGTAATAACCATCTCTGGGGTTGTCATGTCGCAAAAATTGCCGGAGGCATCATCATTCTTAAAAAACCGAGGGAGGAGGAGTCAGTAACGGATGCAGATGATCGCAAGAAAATCATCTTTGCAAAAATAGCTTGGGAATGTTTGTTCAATATTGGAGAGAAGATTATTTACATAATGCTTAGGGCTGTTTTTGAAATGTCATTTCGATATGGCATTCTACGCCTCGAACTGTTTATTCTTTCAACATGCCCCCTAACTCTGACAAAGAAGAAATTAGTATTGAGCACAAAAAAAAAAATGAAAAAAATGTAAGAATATGTTTTTAATCCTCCTCAAAGCCATTTTAATCATCTTGTTTGCCTTTGCTAGTGCAGTCTCTGGCAATTTCAACATTGATTGTGATATTTGTGCATTTATAAAAAAAAAAAAACTTTAGAAAAACAAGGATGTTAAAATTCACAGAAATCTTTGGTATTGGAAAGCAATTTCACTCTGGGTGAGTTTTCTGATGGTAATGAATAATGCGACTATTTTAATTATTTCACAAAATGAGTACAAAGTTAGGCCAAGTTGGAAAGCTTCCCTAATACCTTATGTGGGTGTGTGTATTCCTGCTTTCAAATTGTTTAAGATCCATATCCCCAATAGCTATATCTAGGGCAATTAGAAAAAAAATAAATAGGATAATTTGATTATGGAAATTGTATGAACCATATAAGAGACCAATATATTCCATCCACGCTGGCATGAATCCAAATTAATTGAAGGTTGCTGCCTCGTTTGTAAGTAATGCAAAAAACTTTGGTACCTTCAGAGAAACCACTTTCTTGGAAGTCCTTAAATTTTGAAGTTTAGTCTGAAAACTTGAGGGAAAAGTCTCATTTTGAACGATTCTTATGTTCACGACTACTTATAAAAGGTTTCTCTTTTTCGGGAAAAAGAACATTTTTGTCAAGGGCAGTCACATTTGGATGTACAGTATAATCAACTGTGGTTTGTGATTTTCCTTTGAAAATTGTAATTTAACAATTTAGGTATTATCAAACATATTTGTTACTGAGCCTGTTAAATATAGTTTGCCTAACATTACATCCTCATTTAGTGTGTAGGCTTCATAGTAAACCATTAAAACAGGTTTTGGTCTTGAAAAGTTGAGAAGTGTGGAAACGATGTTTATTATCAGTTCTAACTTCTTAATCCATTTGCATGCGTATAAACAATTTGACAGCCTTGTCTTTCCTTCGTATCTTGTTTATAGGTAAACCACATCATTAGAGCCACTTTTTTTTTGCATCATTTAAATTATCGTTTGGGATGATTTAGTTTGGCCAGGTAGAAGCCTTCATAGAACTCTATTCAACCACAGATATTGATTTGAAGAACCGACAGTGAGCTTCCTTTTGAAGGAAGTACAGTTGTTTGCATTTTCACCGAAGGTCACCAAGTAATTAATTTCATTGCGGGAGCTGAACTCATGTCTCCATAACGAAAATCAACTTTGAAGTTGCTCTCATTTTTGTGCAAGAATTAATAGGCTTGTTAAATAAGTCACATCAAACTCTGCTTTCTGTCAAAGAAGGAAGAAACATCTTCTTTTTTTTTTTTGTCACTACAGATCTGGAAACATAGTTGATCTGCATTAATTATTTTGTTTTATTCTTTTGCTCTAATAAGCTGTAGCTGAAAAATGTTGATGTTGAATATTCAAATCTTCTTGAATAATTGCCAAGCTAGCATCATAGATGAAAGAAAGGGTTTGATCAAGAAATAGAGAAAGAGAGAGTGTGTTTATTTCAAATTTATGTCTTTTGTAAATTAACTGTTTAATTCTTTCCTTAATAATATAAAAATCCAAAAAAAAAAATCAAATATATTAAAAGTACTATTAAGTCATAACAGACTTTTGTTAAATATACTGTATAATGATATGAAATGTGTAAAATGGTAACAAATATTATGCATGTAAGTTGAGAAGAAGAGAAAAAAAAGCCAAAAAAAGAAGTGTGTTCCAGTGTGGACACAGCTGGAAAACAACCTTATGAAAGTTTGTGAATAAGAAAGAGTGATTTTAATTTAGAAAAAAATGAAAAAATAGGTATCCATTTGTAGCGATACCGATAATGAAATATTCTTGTGTGCGTTGTTGACTTTGCTCCATTACTCGGTGCTGCATGTAAGTTGTAAATGTGTAGTGTCGCTTTTTAACCTTATCGTCTTTGTCGCGTCGAGTAGTAAACTATTTGTACGATTACAAACCAGCAATGTAACCAGTAGGCTGAGATAATACTTAACATGCATGGAGTTACTCGAACGTACTCCAGTAGAAGTAAGGTAAACGTTATCCGGGAAGATAAATTATGCTGCGACTCAACCAACAGTTTAGGTGTAACATCCTGCAGATCAAATCTCGCGGACCCAGAAAAATGTGTTTCAAATTTTCTCCATGTTACCAAATTATGTCCTATTCTTTCACCCTTTTTGGGGGGTTTTAAAAAAAAATAATAAAATAGTTTTCCCTGTTCACAAGGGAGCTAACTAACATTGGTATTGATATCTGGATAAACAGGATAATGGTTTTATCTCGGGTCAAACTTGAAGTAATAATGGCATTGCATGATGATGGGAAAAGGGGCCTAACTCGTGGCTTTTTTCTTCGGATTTTTGTCTATTTTCTTCCTTTACTTGAACATTTT
>JAAAKB020257196.1:0-10390 GCA_010014835.2 Apostichopus leukothele | reverse complement strand
TTCAATAGTTTTTCCTGTCTAGACTCTTAAACTCGTCCAGCAAGCTTATGGATTTGAATTATGGGTGTTTTTAAAAATAACTTGGCCAAAAAAAGTGTAGGCCCCCTGGCCTACAGTGCTACATACTGGCTACGACCCTGACTGAGGTTGCATTCCTAGAATGGTTCTAGATATTGCTCCTATATGCATGGAGGAATTATTCGCTGATTCCTGAGTTTTGTATTTCCTGTACATAGTTTTTATTGGAATATGTTCCATACATTGTGTACATGTCTTGTCTTTCAGGGTTCCCACCTTCACATTTGTGTGAGAATGGGGAAGGCATCCCAGTGGCCATGCCAGTAGACATGTCGACCCAACAATTTAAAACCAAGGCATACGAACTCTTCCCTAAGTTGAGGGGAGAGTTCCAATGCTTTAAATTAAACAGACAAAAGGAACTTGTTGCACTGGAACCGAATCACCCAGCTGCCCTTTGCCCCGGGAATTCCAAGGCTAGGTTCAGGGGAATTATTTTTGTCAAAGAGAGACAAGAGGTGAGTTATTTGTGATAATCTTTATTTAAATGTTTGACTTTTTAGGTCAATGTGAAGGCAAATTTATGTCAAGTAAACTGTTCAATAAGTTATGGACAAACCAAAACTGAAAAAAAATTAATTAAAAATATGCATGTTTTTTTTGACAGGGCTATTCAAGTCAAGCAATTGTCAGCTCAGATGTTGCAGCTTCAAGCGCATTTGGCAGACATTCGCATCCAAGAGTAAGTATTTCAGTTGGCACCTATAGGTCGTTATGTAATGTTTTTTTGTTTATTTATTGTTACTTGCCATGAAGGAATTCAATATTCACTGCTCATATACAGTACAGGAAAATCTTTAACATAGGGAACAGTCAAGTTGTCGAGATGCTCTTAAATAAGCTGCCAGTACTGAGCCCCTTGGATTAATGGAAAGAGTTTGTTGACAATAACAGGATTAAACCAAGTTTTTAATATATTCAATTCGAATTGTGTTTTCAATGACAGGATCCCTGGCTATACCAATTAAAATCACTAATATAAAATCACTCTCTGTAAGATTCTTACACCTTTATGTCTAAAGGAAGGCTGTTTGTTAAAATTCCTTTTCTTTTCAATCGGATGGCTTAACCAGATTTTATGATGCACACCGATTACTGATAAAAGTGACATGGGCTTAGATATATGCTATAAAATAAATCTCAAACAGACTGACAGTAGTTTCTTACAGTAGTATTAGAAAATAAAATAGAATGAGCATGCAACTGAAGAAACAAAATAACATGTGATTTATATCACTGATTTTATTAATGAAAAAAAACACTTGATAGAAATCACAACTTTAATCAGTGATTTAAGAAATCACCATAGTTTTTGAGGTTGTGGAAACAACATGTACGCAATATATTAGATCTGCTAAAGTAATCCATGTGTTGACAAGGTTTTAAAGAGTTTGACCGATGCTGACCATTTCCTGTCTACATCGTTATTTCACAACATCAATATTGATTAGATATACCAAAGGACATTGACATCTGACTATCCAAGTGCAAGGGAAACACACAGTAAATCTTCGATATCAGGGGGGTGTTACATACTGCACCTTAATTGTGCCCACAATTAAAAATTGCTCAACAATGAATATCTCTTTGCATTCTTTGCTGTAGGAGCACCCTGTTGTGGACGTAGTGAGTGATGAGGGTTCAGATCTGGTAAGAAATATTGTACTTCACAATATAGTGAATTACTATGCAGTATTTCCAAGGCAGTTAATATAAAGTATTCATGTTCAGCAGCATTGATTATTTTGGTTTTCTTAAAAAATTACCTAAATTTGAACCATAGATTTGGCATAAAATTAGGCAAAATGTCTAGGCTTTCAGTATTTCATTGTGTGTGGGGAGATGTACTGCACATTCTAGGAAAGTTCTGTACAGTTCCAGCGATTGTTTTTTAAAAAAAATGGAAATTGCATTGTATAACTGTTAGTGGGTTACAAAACAGAGGGATGCATATGGATGGGCTGTGTGTACTGTTTTCTGTTTCTGTGCTTAAATCCTTTTCATTAAATATATTTAGATTTATTTCATTTATGTTACAGTCTGAATTTGTGGATGCTGGAACTCCATCAGTAAGTACAGCTTGGGAATGATTCATGTTTTATGGTTTTATTCCATCATTATAATGATATATATTGATTACAATGGTGAAAGGAAATGACCATTGCGCAATGAACTTGTTGCTACAGCCTCTTATATATTCTAATTTCTGTCAATACAAAATAATAAACATTAGTGTACATACCTAGGTCAAGTTTTTGATTGGTAATCAAACCACATATTAGATTATTTGAACTCTGGCGCACAAAATAATGTACACCACTGAAAACAGTATATAGCTATATTTGACACTATTCATGTGATCATTCAGCAGTAAATGTTGCCACTGAGTCAACTGTACAGTACTGTAGGACAAATTAACATTTAATGTTCATTCACACAAACTATTAGTATGCCCAATATGAAAGTGAAATAATTTGGTAGCTTCAACAGCAAAATGTTTTTTCTCTGTTTAATCATCAATGCAGGTGTTTGGTCCGTATCTCTCTGTAAATTACTCAATAGAGCTCTCCATCTTTGATATTTTAGTGTGCTATTTTTAGTTCCTCGCTAATAGCAAAAGGAACCTATACATCTAGGTTTGAGTGTCTGTATATGTGTGTGACACTGTAACTTGTATGCATGATAACTTGTCAAGGGAACTGGTGCTCACCCCCATGCTAATACAGTTGGTGAGTGTCCCATAGTGAGTAGATTATTCCCATTGATTTTATGCAGGAATTTGCTCTTGTTATAAGGCTTTAGTAAAAATGTTCCCTGTGAGGCTGTGGATGTAATCACTGAACAGCATCATGGAACCATGACATGTTTTCATCCTGGTTTTACTCTTTTGTTGTGGAAAGTAATATAGTCATATAATGGGTGTACTGCAAGATATGTATTTGCAAATAGAAGCATGATGTTCATACATTTTAAGTACTCTATCATTTTTCTAATATTTTATCACTTTAGGTGCTCTTTCGGCGAGAATTGATTGAGCAGCAAAATATTCAATTTCAAGAAAGTCTTCAAGCTGATCAGGAACAGGTTAAAATAATTTATTGCATTGTCTTATATGTCATACAGTTCCTACAATTTAGGAATTGTTAATAAATCTGTATTATTTGCAATCACCCACAAAGGATCTATCCTGCACACCTCTTCTACTTTGTATTGCAAACATCAATGTGAATAGCGTGGTCTCACATTTGTCAGCTGCAAATGCTCACAATAAATCACACTGTGGCAAATCAAAGGAAATTGTCAAAGCAAAGTTGGTTTTCAAAAATGTCCATGGCATAATAATAAAGTCCATGAATGTCATTATAGGCAATTCCTAAAGATCAGAAAATGTATGCCGTCTGCTGAATGAGGGCTGAATGGAACATGAACACAAAGAGAAAGGGGCCATTGTTCTGGAGAGCTTTGTAACGTTCCCCTTCTCTCTCCGCAAAAGCATAGGAACCATGATGCATTTGAGCATTTCTCGTCATTGTTGCTGGTTTAATGTTACTATTAGAGATTGATTCGAGGAAATCAGCTCAAGAACTTAACTTGAGAGAACCTACATTTCAGTAAGAAATGTGTGAAAATTGTATCAGGTCAATCAGGATACTTGGGTATATAAGGCTGGCAGCCTAACATGTTATTTTCCTCTCTTATGAAACAGGATGCTATTCAACGCACAAACATGGAGAAAGAAAGAAGAAGGTTGCAGGTATGTATTATGTTATTTAAACAAATTATGGATTTGTGATTCTCCCTCACAAATGGTGAAATGCAACTGGCACATGCTTTTCTTCTATTTCTTCTGTAAAGAAAATTCAAAGAGAGCGAGAACGACTGCCAGATGAGTTTTTGACTGGGGGACTGCTGCAAGTACGTTATCCTGATGGTCACGTTGAAAGACGCAGATTTGATTTGTCTGCCTCAATTGAAGTAAGGTTTTTTTTTGTGGCATCAATGGGGTGCAGAATACTTTACGGATACAAGTGAGAGATTGGGGTAATGATCTCAACCATCAACATCAAACTGTTTTCAATTTACACTCAGAAATGGAATACTTCATGTGAAAAAAGGTCAAAAAGCTATTAGGAGGATCAATCGAACAGAGTTATTAATGCTAATACGCACACCATGGTTCTGTGTTGGGTATGGTATCGGAAGCGGGGGTGGGGTATGGAAAGGGGGTTGGGGACCATGGGGTAGGGTAAGGGGTGAGGTTCCCCAAAAATGATTATACAGGATAGTTTTTATGTTTGTACCCCATAGGCACTTTTTTCAGTCACTGGTTTACTCTCATGTATGCCACTTTCAGCTGCGCATTAATAAATGTAATGGATATGTTATAACTCATGCTGTCAATTGAGACTTCACATGTCTTCTTATTATGTAATAAAAACAAGAAAAATGTACTTTAATATGATAAAATTTGACCTAGAAATGTCCAAAATGGCCAAAAATGTTGGCAATATGCAATTTTTTAGGGCGCTGTTCATCGGCATCGTAGGGTCTATGACATTGAAAATGTGGTTTGTCGGTAGTTATTATGCTAGGGTACCATCTTCTGACAAAGTACATTAAGGGTATAGATAAAGAGTAATTGTTAATTGAAGTGCTGAGTTGAACTTCACTTTCCTTTTTCGCACTGTTGAAATATGTCATCTTAGTGATTTTGAAGTCGCAAAATTGGGTAGCTAGCAAAAAGTACACAAACTTTTGACTTTGGTTTTCAAAAATAGGGTAACCCTCTTTCTATAAATTAGTTTACTGTTCACATGTCTTTTACAACATCTACAATTCAGACATATACTGCCCAACATGTCTTCAAAAATGCCTCCAAATTTAGGTCATGTTAAATGCTACCATGGTTTTGTTGCTAGGTGTGGCCATATCCTAGCAACCAAATGTTTCGAAACTATTTTTCAGCCCAATATCTGCCTTTTGAGACATGTGGCAACACACCATATCAGGTTCAGCCAAATCTGAGAGGGTCGACGTGGAATGGGTAATAAAATCTGTTGATTTGGCATGGATTGACCTTTGTGTGATATGTAGTACAATCCATTTCACTAAGTTGTGAAGATGTTTGCTAAGCAGTAAGGATGATACAACCCTGTATTAATGTTATAATCATCAGCTGGATTCATTGTCTTCTTCTCAAGGCTATATTCAACTACATAGGTTGCAATGATTTGGCAATTGAAACCTTCAGTATTAACATCGCTGGTGGTGGAGCTACTTTGAGTAACAGCGTTACTGGGTCGTGTGTTTCATATGGGATACAAGACCGCACATCTATCTTTGTCACATGGCATGATGTCTGTGAGGTATGCATAAAAGATAACATATCTTTATAGAAATTTTAGGGAAAGTATTTCCTCAGATTGTATGAAATGTGAGACGTGAATGGCATCTGAAGTCCATGTAAAACCATTGTGACTTGACTTGCCGGTGTGTTTCTTCATAAGGCTTATATGGATCTACCAACATTCTAATAATGTCATCATTATCATTACAAATTTTTAAATGTACTAATATTCCCAATGCAATAGGTGCACAAGCCAAAAAGCAATGACACATATTGGTGATCAACTAACAGCATTTCGATGCTCTGGTTTATCTGTTTTCCCTAGGTAACAAAAACTAGTATTTCATCATCCTATCCTTTTCACTTTCTACTTTATGTTCCAGGATGATTCATCACAAGAGATAGTACATGTTGATCTAGCTCGTAGCCAAGAATATCATTCTATTGAGGTTACACAGCCCCTATCACCATCAACAAGTATAGAAACTTTGTCTGGGGTTGACTCTGACCAAGCTGATTCTGCAGCTCTTGCTGAAAGGTATATATATCCACTGACTTATATGTTAATGTTATCATACGAATCATATGCACTGCAAAGTACCAGATGAAATATGCTTGCCCAAATAAATGATACAATGACATACTGCATCAAGAAATTTCCATTCTCCAAACTGACTCCATTTCAAGTGTTTGACTGGAGTCAGTTGATCAAAATCTAAAGACCTTTCTTCACTGGAGGCTTGAAGTATCTTTAGTTTTGATATTAGTGACTGGGGGAGGGGAGGGCAGAGAAGGGTGGCTGTAGTAGTGTTCAATATATCTCATAAACCAGGTACCTAAATAGCAGGAATTTTTTGGGGTCAAAGGCGAGCCATATAGTCAAAGGTAAGTAGCAGCTTTAATTTGGTGTCAGAATCCTAACTCTCCATTGACTCAGCTTAAATGTGTAATGTTATCCTTCTCTTTTTCTTTTTTTGTTGGGGGTTGGGCACTTTTTGCAGACATGCTGAGAAGGGGTAGCTTAAAATCTGTTAAATCTTTCACATGCCTTGGGGTCTTGGACCAACCACTTGTCTAGGCATACCAAATTAGTAGACAATAACAAACAAGTATTGTAAGAGTTGTGGGGCAGGGTCCTTGTCAGCAGCTAGCTGAACAGCAGGCTTATTGGGAATCCCCCTAGTTGTCACGATGTGTGGAGACAGCTGACCAATGTGTTACAAACACAACAGGCTAACTCAAGAATAAGACTGGCTGTTAGGTATAGTAAGTAGCTGTATATTTGCTTGGCCTTTAACACACATGAAACTATGCAACATGAGGAATCTTGTCATAGTACTCTTAAACTTCACTGTTAACAATTACACTTAAAAGGGGAAAAGGTGCTCAAATGAATGTGGGGTATCAAGTTACAATTAAAACTAGAGATATTGAGTTACAATCAACTATGGGTGTCAAGTTGCCACAAGACTAATACATGTGCACATTAATGAAACAAGAGATAGGCTTATCTGGTGGATGGGTCTGTATCGTCCAGCAGCACTGTACAGCAATCTTATTGACTAACCGGTAGGCACTGTGAGTGATGAAAGGTTTGATGAATGTCCAGTGAAAATAGATAAGTTCAAAGAGATGTTCTTCCCAAGGAGAGTAGGTGAAGTCCAGGTACCAGATATGTCACTATCAAATGGCCACTAAGAGAACACAGCTCTCAATTCCATTGAAACTATTAACCACAATGCAAAAATGGTTTCGATGACGTAACATGAGCATTTTTCTTCATGAATTGACATAATGTAATGTGAGGGTGTGCAACGTACTTGATCTTAGTAATACAGTGAAAAGCAGTGTGATGTGACAACCAAAAATTCACTATGTCACAGGCTGTACTGAAATGACCATTGACCTGAACAACAGGCTTCTTGTACTCAATGTGGTACTTCTAACACCAAATATGAGATCTACCCAAGCTTGCCTTGTTCAGATATCATTTTTAAATAGTTATACAATTTCACCCTGGTACCCCAAATGACCTTTGACCTCAACCAAAAACTATAGGCTTCTTGTACTCAATGATGGTACTTCTACACATCAAATATGAGATCTATGCATGCTTCCCTTATAGAGATATCATGTTTACAAGGTTTTCACAATTTGACCCCTGGTGATCCCAAATGACCTCCACAGAAAACAATAGGCTTCTTGTACTCAACATGATACTTCAACACACCATATGAGATCTGCCCAAACTTCATTTATAGAGATATCGTGTTTACAAGGTTTTCACAATTTGACTTCTGAGGGAGCACCTAAACAACAGGGTATCACATGTTACTCTCTTAGCACTTGGTGAGTACAGTCGATGGGCCGATGGGTTTTTTCATGGAGGTCAAAGATCATTTCGGGTCAAAATAGGTTAAAATTTGCAAATCTAGTAGACACAATATCTCAAGAAGTAACACTGTAATTGGTGTACATGTAAGTATCTACATTATCGGCATTGCTTCTTGTTAAGGTCAGACCAACAGAGGTAACAGTCTGAATGAGTCCACTGAAGAAGTGAAAGTTGGTTGAAATTCAAGGCATACATCATTCAATGCAAGAGTCTTAAACTTCTGGTTGATATGGTCGTGTGTGGTTGTTATGGGCCAGCTTTTCTACACAAAGCACACACTAATCCCTATTTAAGGGAGATGAGCACTGCTATCATCAAGGCAAGGAATCACTGAGCTCTTGGGCTCTCTGGTTTAATAGATGGAAATGTTACATTTTAAGCAAGCATTCCATTTTGTAACATCGTTTGTTTTACATTTGTTTTTTAGCGACTGGAAAGTTGCACTAAAACTTATTCACAGTCAGGTTGCAAGTGAGGGGGCTCCAAGGTGCAATATAATAAATGTGATCCGTGATGATATAATGGATGGTGCTCGACGGGCCATTAGCCGAAAGAGGTGTGATCCGTTGAAACGATCAGCATTGCCTTTGTTGATGCTGCAGACATAGGAGAAGGGTCAGTCGACAATGGAGGGCCTACCAGAGAGTTTTTTCGCTTGCTATTGCAAAATGCAACAAATTGTTGCATATTTGAAGGACCATCTGAAGGAAGACAATTAGCTCTTTCAACTATAGGTAATACTGTACTTCCCACTTTTGGCCATAAAGCAATATTATCAGCTTTAAATAGTGTGTGATGTACATGTGTGATGACCAGCATGTAAACATGAAATGTTATTGACAAGTTGGGTTTAGGTTGTGAATCTTTATAACAGATATTCCATACTGTGAATGTAGGGTACACTAATTTTTATTTTATTTTTCTATCAAATCATGAATATTAATCTGACATCAGAAGTCAAAAGTTTAAAATCTGTAAATCTGTAAATCAAAGATAGAGAGAGCTCATACTTTAGCTAACATTATACAAGCCATGAATATATACATTAACTGTTTTCATACTATTTGCAGTGCAGTATAAATTGTAGAGGCCTCTTTGCTTGCAGAGTCAAAAGTAGGGATTGCATAGGAATGTATACAGTAGGTAGCAAATTAATTTATGTGTGGTGTTTTGCAATACTTTTGCAACTTCAAAAACAGAAGCTCATGATAGCACAAAGTTAAATGATAACTGTCATATCGTTCATGATAGATTGTCCATAACTACTTGAAATGAAAAGTATGATTTGAAGAAGTTATGATCTTACATAGTACTCCCTGTTCGTGATCTGATGCTGGTGTGTGCATGACACTGCTCCTGGAGATTCGGTCCTCAACATACTGTGTGTCACATCGTAGCACTTTGTTCCACCTATAGTGTTGCAAAACCATATATTATATCTGATATATGAATATGGTTTATATTTATGGCATTAATTCACAAATGTGTCTTACATACTATAACTAAGTCAAGTACTTTCAATTTTGTGAGCGAATTTGTAAGACATGTTTGTGAATAAGGACATACCTTGTTAGTTGTGTGATCTGAAATTCAGCATCAGTTCGCTTGTATTAAAGGATAAAGTAACATTTGATCTTTCAGCTATAGATTGCAACCTCTACAGAGATGTTGGAAAATTTATTGCGTTATCATTAATACATGGTGGACCTGGGCCTGCATGCTTTTCCCGTGGATTGTACAGCAAGATTTCGGGACAGACGAGTCATTCCTCCATAAGATATATACAAGATGATGATGTTAAAGCTCAGTTGTCTAATGTAAGTACTGAATCTTTTGACATCATGAGGATGTTAGTATGCAGTGGATACATGTTATGATTTTTTAATTTAATTCAAGAATGCATGGGGTAGTCCGCGACAAAAAATACTTTTGCACAAACTCAAGGATGGACAAGTGTTTAGATGCCTCGTCCTGACCACTATTGAGTATATCTCTCTCATTGGGAGCATGATACTTTGCATTCTGCTGGTCCAATGGTCAATGTTCTGGTTGTGGTGCAACTCCAACTTGTTTATGTTAATATTTGCAGGGCTTTATACCATTTTTTAAATTTTAATTTGATTCCTAACAATCCTCTTAATGGGTGATAATTCACCAGTAGAGTCAATGACAATGTTACATGAATGAGATTGAGTTCATGAGATCTTGATTATTCTTGGTAATCATCCACACAACAACATTGGTTCTTTTGATCTATTTGCTGGTTTGCTAACATTATATGTTATGCCAATAAGTCATGAAAATATAGATAGTTTGTTTTTGGTTTATCTGGACCTTTTTGGTACTGGTTTTATGGAGGTGGTCAATGTCCAATGGTAATACTTCAAATTTTACTGTTCCATGGCATCAACTTTGCATTACCCCTAGGACCTATTGCATATTTGTGATTTACAACATTGCCTTTTTTCAAACAGATTAGAGATGCACAAACTCTGGAGGATGCTCGATTTCAACTACTGAACAGCAGTACTCGTGTAGCTCTTCTTGGGTCAATCCGTCATGTTGCATCC
>JAAAKB020257185.1:0-10391 GCA_010014835.2 Apostichopus leukothele | reverse complement strand
AGTGCTTGTCCAAAGCATTCTTAAACCCATTGACACTACTTGCAAGTACAACTTTCTCAGGCAAACCATTCCACTCAATCAAAATTATGAAATAATTTTGTTATTCCAAAGCTGTTACTTTATCATCATGTATACTACCCACCAAAATTTGTCAGCATTATTGAAAGTCTCCCAGTGCAAATATATTGAAGTTGATCAAGATTGTAAGGTATTGGTAATACAAGGTAGTCATGCAAGCTACTGGTCATGCAAGCTATTGGTCATGCAAGGTACATTGTCATGTGTTAGCATATTAAAGTGTGCCACGATAAACTTGTAATTTTGTAGTCTCATTCGGAAATATACTTTAATAATGTGAAGCAGGAAACTTAGGAATACAGAGAGGTGATATGGTGAAGGGATTAATGCATGCTGTATAATATGGAGTTAGTATCATTTAAAATGGATTTTATTTCTGTAAAATGCTGATGACAAGCAACATGTACATCTTGATTTAGTATTGTTAATATCCACATAAGAACTGTTATACCATCGCACCTTCTACATTCGTATTATACCAAACTCACATGAGATTCAACGACTGCAGGTATGGATTTTAGTAGCATTTAAAAGCATTTGAAATGTTGAATGAAACTTCATACTAACATGATTTTGTTTTAGTTATGTGTATCAAGCTAATCAGCAGATCACACATGGCATCAATTCATCACTTCTCTGACAAATTTCTCTGAAAAACTGAAGGTCTTTTTTTTCATTCATACACTACCTTGTGCAAGATGTTTACTAGGCGTGTTTCTTCATATCAAATAAGAAGTATATCTGCTACTACTTAAAAGTTCCCGCCACCCTCACAAAACAGTTTGGCAACCGTGTATTTTCTGTAACTGGGGCCAGGCTGTGGAACGACTTGCCGTCTTCGGTTATACTAATCAATCCACATTTTTCTCTTCAAAAAAGCTCTTAAGACAGTTCTCTTTAATAAGGCCTTTAAGTAATCCTCTTTTTTGTTTTTTCTGTCTTGTTGCTGTTTTTGTTCATTTGTATGTTTTATATTTTCCCTGTAAAGCGCCATAGAATATCGTTTTAGTTATGGCGCTATATAAATGCCTTATATTTATAGTATTTTGAGGGATGTGTGCAAATTCTTGTACCCCAGAAATCTTTAAAACCTATTTCACTACAACTGTTAGTCTCCCAATCTCTACATCCACTAACCGTATCAATGACACAGCAAATCAATTGCATGCAAATGAAAATAAAATAAAAACGGAAAGATGCCCCAAACTTAGACCTGATTGTCTACTAGTTTTCACCAAAGGTTTAGTGCTTTGTAGTTAGTGTTCTAGCAATGAACCCGTGTACAACAGCAGTGGCTTTTACAGAAGAAAATATAAAGAGATACCTGAATATCGTCGTCAGTGATTTCTAAACCATTGCCACCAGCAGTTTTACTGGACTTATATTTCTAGACGTACAAGGAAGATGGAATGTACACATGATATGAAAGTTTTGCAAACACAGACAAGGTATGACCTAAACAGCGAGTGTTTGAGGAATGACCTCAACAGCGAGTGTTTGAGGAATGACCTCAACAGCGAGTGTTTGTTTTCTTGGTAGCATGACAGAGAGGAACAGTGTGGTTACATAGTATCATGCAGAATATGGTGCAAGGTTGTATTAAGTGGTTATTGAAACATTTCAAATGGATTTTGGACAGTAAATATTACACTAGGTGCAATCCAAAACAAAATTTGGATGATGTTTGGTTTTTTTTTTCCTTTTGAATAGGAGGGATGAAATCAGGGCACAGATAGGGAAAGGTGTAAACAAACTGTTCATCTGTTCGGTATAGAAGTATCCTTGTTAAGAGCTCTAACCTGCAGTGCCCAACATTAATATCCACCCAAGAATAACAAACTCTGAGCCAAGAAAAATCAGTATCGATTTAAAAAGTCTTTACTGTTGACAACTGCTTGAATGTCATAAAGTTGTAATTAAGCAGAAGAGAAGGAACTGCCCCTTATATAAGGTAACAGACACAGGAAAGAGAGGATAGTAGTTGAGAGGTTTTCTAATCAAAACCCACAGCAGAACACACTGATACAATATGCACAAGAGGCAACAGATGCACATCAAGCAATATGTTATGGGTGATTATGACATGGACGGTACAAATATAATATCATTACCACTATGTCTGAAGCTTCCAGGGCTTCAATATCATCTGATTCTGTGGACACTGTCTAATAATCATACACAATCACAAATGAAGAATTTAAAACATAAAAGATAAAACATCACAGAAAATAAAAAGATAGAAAATCAATCAACACAAGCATAAAAAGAGTTGTGACATATAAAAGGAAAATCACAAATAACAAAAATTAAAAGAAAGAATGACAAGGAAACATACTTGGATTACATCAAAAGCTTTTCTGGTGTACTGAATCATTTTAAAGTAGAAAGAGAGAAGTTTCTGTAGCTTCAAATATTGGTTCTTTTGACAATTTCTCTGAAATATTACATGTTTTGAGGATTAGCTCTGAGATTCTTCTCTTGTTGGAGTTGAGACAAATTTGCACAACTATACAAGGGAATTAGCAAACATCATGAAATATATGGAGAATATTCTGCGATAATAACAGTTACTGTTCACACAATTGCCTTAATCTAATGTTGTCACAGCTATTTGCAAGAAAGAAAAGAAGGGTAGATAAAATATTATGATGTCAATTAATTATCAGGACAAAAACACAAATAAGGAATGGAACACTACCGACCCTCCCAGTGGTTACCAGGGGAATACCTGTCAAATAATTATCAGGACAAAAACACAAATAAGGAATGGAACACTACCTACCCTCCCAGTGGTTACCAGGGGAATACATTTTTGCTGCAGCATACATTTCATCTCCAGTTTAGTACAACAGTCACATACTGTATATCCATTTACTTAAAGTGCGTGCTATAGCGGGATAGTTGACATTATGAACTCTCAGCTGTGTACTCGAGTACTTACAATGTATAAGCTAACACACCCCATGTCTCTTGGACTCAGAGAAAATCACCTATTAATGAGTGAAAACAACTTTACCCATGCTGGCAAGCAACTGTCCAGGGAATCAGTTACTGTTCTTCTAGAAGAAATGGATTTCACTAAAGGCAAAAAACCTTTCAAATAGTAGTGACTAGGTTATTTTCATGTTCCTCTAAAAACTATTCAAATTTATTAAAAATTGTACCAAAGAACAACTGAATAAGTCAACATAGATGAGGCCATTGCATGGAATATGTTTTCATTAAGAAATATTTAGAAAGCTTCAAATGAGCTGTTGCACATAACTATAAGTAGTATGTGTACAAATAACTATAATAGTATGTGTGTACAAAACTATAGACAGTATGTGTGCACATAACTATAAATAGTATGTGTGCACATAACTATAACTAGTATGTGTGCACATAACTATAAATAGTATGTGTGCACATAACTATAATAAGTATGTGTGCACATAACTATAAATAGTATGTGTGCACATAACGATAATAAGTATGTGTGCACATAACTATAAATAGTATGTGTGCATGTAACTATAAATAGTATGTGTGCACATAACTATACTAGGTATGTGTGCACATAACTGTAACTAGTATGTGTGCACATAACTATAAATAGTATGTGTGCAAATAACTATAAACAGTATGTGTGCACATAACTATAAATAGTATGTGTGCACATAACTATAAATAGTATGTGTACACATAACTATACTAGGTATGTGTGCACATAACTATAACTAGTATGTGTGCCAGTGTGTCTGTCCAACATGTTTGTAGAAGGAACAGTACGATTCACTGCCTACTTCCTAAGTTATGTTCATAAGGTGAGAAAGAAGTTACACAAGTTACATCAATTGTTGCCAGACTATGGCAAGCCATCAAAAAGAAAAAACTTAACTAGCAAAGGATAACTTGAGAACTCATTCATTCTAAAGAAGACATGTTCTGTCCACAACATACAAGACCAGTTCAAATCAATGTACTAAAGTACTAAGTCATTGCAACAGAAGGGTACGGAAGCTTAACCAAAAATGGGGAATGGTATACCTTGAGAAAGAAGCTGGAGATCTTGCCACACAGCTTGCCGCAAGCATCGGGGTCTTTTGAAGAGAACATGAGGTCATTAGCTGGGATCCGGTGGTAGGCAATACGCTTGCCTCCACTGATCATCCAGATAATCACATCAGGCATGCTGTTTTGAGGCTGTACGGTATAAGGAAAACAAGGAAAGGAAATGTATCACAAAATTAGAGACATTAATAATAGAAGTCAGCTACTGATCATACCATTGGACAGAAATACAGTTAAAAGCTGAATAAGATTGGCAACTCAGGTAGGTGTCAATTTAACTGAAAGAAAAGACTTAATCCATCAAACTCTCATAATAAACCTGATTGATTTGACAAGGGATGGGTAAAAACTTCAACCTTGCAGAAATAAAATGAGTGGGATTTGCTGGTACTTGAGATGATTAACAGAAGCAGCAGTGTTTAAAAAGAGAGAATTTAAATGTATGGATTTATAGACACTGACCTCCACAGCGAGAGACTTTAGGACATTGAGGTAGCCTTCTACCTCATCGATGGCCTCCTGAACATCGGTAGCGTGTTCCCTCAGTTTTGTTGCCTCAACGGAGATGGCGATGAGTGCATTGCAACGCATCTGGTACTTCTTGCGGTCAAGGTCATTGAGTTTATCTTTCGTGGTATCTGCAACTGGTAGGGGTTTGCTGGTGAAATATTGGAAAATAATATTTCACACATTGTTCACAACCACTAACCAGATTGGACTCATACAAAAAAGGATTGCTTTTTAACTCAATAATAATTATAATGAACTTCTTTCCCTGTGTGAGTACAAGTTTCTCTCAATAGCTATTATAACATTCTATTATAATAGCTCTTGCAGCATTCATGCTGTACAGCTGCTTTTCACATGAGAGGTTTTAATGCTCCATTATTAGAGCTATTATAATTTCCATTCAATAGAGTTGCTATACGTTCACTTAATACAACAGAGCTAATATTTAGTCAAATGAGCTATCATGCTGTTAAGTCAAAAGTGCTGCTCTACTGTTAAGTTGAATATTCTGTTACTTGGCAACATATACAAAAAATCCAAACAGGAAAAAGACCAATAATTTATCCTCTTACTTGCAATCCATGATCAGAGAATCAATCATGCCAATTAACTGAGCTGCAATCTCTGCTGTCGGTGCTCCTGCCTTCATCGTCAGCTTGACACGGGAGAGATTGCTTTCCTGAGGAGGCAACAGAAACTTATTCACAATCATCCATATTAGACAGAGTATCATGTGTGAATAACTGTCACTGACATTTGGGGGCAGAGGAAGTTTCATAAAGTAATATAAAATACTTTGATTGTAACATCTGCAAAGCTAGTTTTCAGCGTAACTTACCAATCGTCTGATTCTACTGAACAGAATATTGAGAGACTCCAGTCGCCATGTTATATCTTCCCAGTCTGAATTGATAATCAACAGAGGCTTGTTCTCTCCCCACGGTAAGAAATGGTACTGACAGCCATCATAGACAGCATTGGTAGGCTGAGTAGCAGAGGGTTGTGGTATGCAGCCGTCATCCAACTTGTTACCATAGTTACCAATGCTGACCTCAAATTCAACAGGGTCATCGGTCTCACTGACCATCAGGGCATCCAGCATGGCACAGTAGAGGCGGAACTTGCGGCGCCGTAGGTACTTGCTGACTCTCAGCAAGTCTTCTTCACTGATTGGCTCCATGCTCATCTCAGGATGCTCTCCTAATTTACTCTCGATGGAGAGCAACACTCGCCCTCTGTAGGCCACCCCTTCTCCCTAACCGAGCAGAGAGGAATGAGACATCACATACATAATCACATACATAATCATAATCACATACATAATCACACATAATCACACACATACATAATCACATTACATAATTAACTGATGAAATCAATTACATTTAAAGCAAGGATACAACAACCACTTACATAATCTAGGTTAATCATTTAACAATAAAATGAGACCTACAATTAATTAGTTTCTCTTGTCTTACCATACCTCACTCAATTATATTTGTACAAAAGGTGGTAAAAAAAATGTACCTTGCCCTTGTTGAGATCTTCAAAGGAATCTGGTAAGTCTGAAAACTCTCTGGTTGAGCCATAGAAGTTGACGAAACATGGTCCAAATGTTGGAAGGAACCCTGTAGAATACATTACAAGGAAGGAATCATTCAGAATGGCAAACAAAACAGCAGCAAAGAGGCTTTACCCACAACACAACAACTATTAATAACTGTGATGACATTAATGAACATTCGATTCTGTGAAAGAAGACACCAATTCCAATACTTTACAACTGTGTCTTTATATTCAACACGTCTGTGTCCCTAAATATGGAAATATGAACTACTAGTTAACAGTATCATGAATATTCATCAATCTTCAGCTATGATACTTCACTGATACCACATGATTATTGACCTTCAAATTCATATTGTTTCACTGATTTGATCCACATTGGTTACCATTTAGGTCTAAATGGTCTTCAAAAAGTAAAATGTCCTACCTGAGGCCAAATCTCCTTCTTCTGTTGAGGAGAAACAATATTGAAATGAGAGAGATAGAACTTGAAAGATGCACAGTTTTGATATCATTTAACTACATTAAAATGTAGTACAACTACTTAAACTATATTAAAATGTAGTAAAACTACTTAAACTATATTAAAATGTAGTACAAATACTTAAACTATATTAAAATGTAGTACAACTACTTCAACTATATTAAAATGTAGTACAAATACTTAAACTATATGAAAATGTAGTACAACTACTTAAACTATATTAAAATGTAGTAAAACTACTTAAACTATATTAAAATGTAGCACAACTACTTCAACTATATTAAAATGTAGTACCACTACTTTAACTATATTAAAAAGTAGTAAAACTACTTAAACTATATTAAAATGTAGTACAACTACTTCAACTATATTAAAATGTAGTAAAACTACTTAAACTATATAAAAATGTAGTACAACTACTTCAACTACATTAAAATGTAGTACAACTACTTCAACTATATTAAAATGTAGTACAACTAATTCAACCATATTAAAATGTAGTACAACTACTTCAACTATATTAAAATGTAGTACAACTACTTCAACTTTATTAAAATGTAGCACAACTACTTCAACCATATTAAAATGTAGTACAACTACTTCAAATAGGCACATCCTGTGATACTTTATACAAAACGTGTTGCTTTTGACTTTCCTATTGAGTAACTGCATCAATTTCCTTACCAATATTCAAATGTTATTAAATCAATATATAAAAACATTATGGTAATGTTTGCTAGAATAGGTGCCTTCTGGAAAATAACATACAAATGTGTGGAAATCAAAATATTTCAAAATGATGACAAAGTAATAACATTAGTTAGTCAAAGATACAATTCGATAAAATTTCATGGAAGAAAAAGGCATATTAAAATTAGTCGAAAAACACAGAACGTAAACTGAAAAATAATAAGGCTTGCAAAAGAAAGTGGAGTGCAAAATGAAAAGGTGCATGATAAATATGAATTAAAAAACAAAACAGCAAGTGAACTAACTACTCTACCTATTATGACTTTCAGTATTAAACAGGAAGTGCACTTTATAACCAAATTAAACAGGAAGTGCACTTTATAACCAATCTGTATTTCAATGAGGTATGATTCATTGCTTCACTAGCTGTTGGTGCTTTGTGTTTTGGGATGGTTTTATAACTAACATTCATATAAAGTATTTCAGGTTTGAGAGGTTAAACCAATCTACTGAATGTTGCTCTAACCATCCCATTTTGAAATACTACTATTCAAGAAGGAATTAGCATGAGAAGAGTCCCTGATAAACCCACACTTCAAATGTTGTTGATTGGTTGTCTTATCAAAGTTAACATTGCAGCAAACTGCCATCCGTACAGGATTCACCTACATGTGGTAAAGCATCCAGGGCTTTTCTCTCACATTTATATATATATATGCTGTCAAGCAATAATGGCTAGACTGCAGCCCTCCTCTATATATTGTAGCATCTACAATTCTAAGCTTATCTACAATCCACTGCACACAGAAAACAAGCTATGCAGGCTTTAGCTTACATTTAGGCAGAGCTGGTTGAGGCTTCTGCAATGTGACGTCTCTTGTCATGTAAGTACATTTGAATATAAAACATGTTGCATATCTGGAAAGTTCAAAATCCAACATCACCCCATAAGAGGTAGATTTTAACATGTCTTTGAAACTATAGCTAGCTAACTTTGGTACATAGCGATTGAAACATACATTTTATTGTCATTCAGACTAATTAACAGCTCAGTTCATTAGACCAGAAGATATACTTCCTTGCATATACTATGGTTCTCCACTTGAGGAGAATCTGGGAACTACTATATGTACTGTGAGAATATTAATAGGCAATCAGTTGCTGTTAATATTCACTCACTCACACCAATGTGGAAGATGGGCAAATTTTTGGAAAACTTTGTTTATTAACTTTTGACATATTTTTAAGTATTTATGGACTGCGATCATAAAGGAATTAGAACAAAGAAAATTGTGCAGAACTACAATAAATCTGCAACCCTATTATTGTTTGAACATAAATAATACAGCATGCAGCCATTCTCAACTCTATTCAAAGTTGTATACACTACAGTACCATGACCCCAACATGTTGATGCTCAGCAAAACCTTCTACTCAAAGCAAAGACTCAAATCTTTAAAAAAAAAATATATAAAAAAAAATAAAAAAACAGAAAATAAAACAGGTCAACACAATACTTCAAAACTAAAGCCACCAAACAGAATAAGCTCAAAAAATAAATTGTTTAAATATTAGTGACCGATTAGTTATATATCCCCATCACATGCAGCAAAAAACACACACAGAAATATAAACTGACCATCATCATCGTTATTCTCACTTCCACCACTTCCACCATTTCCACCTGCTGTAGGAGCTATAAATATATGGTACGTGCATTTTACACAGAGGCAGTAAAGTCAGTCTGACTGACTGAAGGAACCATTCAACTGTTCTATTAAACTAACAGATGCCTTCAGTCAGCATGGGAATAGCATCAACATTAGATATGAAAGGTAGCATACAGTAGCAATGCTTGTAAACTTTACATTTACTTGCTTGCTGAACACTCCAGTCCATGGACCTGCTAAGATCAAAACATCAGATCCTCTGACTTTTATGTATTTACCCACACAGGCTTTGTTGCAATATTAGATAACCACTTTGTTAATTGAATTTTCTCTTTCATCAGGTAACAATTTTAATTAATTAATTAATTAAGCCCTATCATCATATGAGAGAAATTGCTACCATCAGTAGCTTCAAAGTAATGAATCTGACCTGTTGTTTTCACACAGTATGGAAAGTCCTCTAACCATCAATAAATATATAAGAGACTATAGGCAGTCTTAAATGTGGTGATATATGGAAACAAGCAATAGGACATTAGAAATAGGGAGGAAAAGCTGCACTTACTACATGTACAAAATGATTAGCAACATTGTGAGGAAACAAAGTACAACAGATTGATGGTAGACAGTCCATAAGGAATATATGGGTGCATGGGAAATATATAGATGCATGGGAAATATATGCAAAGTGTCATGTAGAATGACTAGCAAATACAGGGGGAGGGGTGAGGGGGAGGGTGAAGGGGTGGACAGTGGGATTTAGTGGGTGTGCAAGGTTACACTGAATGTACTGGCATATAACTGCCACATTACTTCATTGCAATTGATAGTATATTACCCACATATTGTTGACAAATATGGACAGACATAAAATCTGGAAATTTAAAATGGCTGGGCAGAACACAAGAACACCTCAGATTTTGTTTGGGTTCAATGTACTGTACATGTCTCACAACCTAACAATATACCACAACTAGCTTAAAACAACATGATTTCTTATCGCTTATCAAAGCATTAGTTTAATTGCTAATTTTACTGAGAAGGCCACTTGAGTACTTCTCTGAGAGGAAAATGTTAGTTCCTATCAATCCTAAGCCGTAGTCTTCTGGTATTAATACTACTCAACAGATCAAAAGGTTTCAATGTATATTTTCACTTTGAAAATCTGTAATATTAGCTGCTCAAAATTTAGTTTATTTATAGGGAGTAATCCCCCCCCCCCCCCCTCCCCCCCCTTTTTATTTCTTTTTTTTATCTCTTTTTCAATCTCCTTTCCTCCTTTACTCAGTCCTTTTTTTATCTATCTAATTTAATTACCTTCAACTACTATTTTCTTTTTA
>JAAAKB020257165.1:0-10396 GCA_010014835.2 Apostichopus leukothele | reverse complement strand
ATTTGTGGAAAAATAGATTTGGTGCGCTTTGCGCGCACAAGCTACATTTATGCTGTGAGAATTATTTACTCCTTCCACATGCATGTTAGCTAGATAACCATAACATTTTCTGCGCACTTCGCGCGCACTATAGCTGCATTTGTTTCCGGGTAGACTTTTCTTTGACTCTTTGTTAATCCTTGCCAGAGGCAAAAGGAATCTATGCAGTCACGCATATATATGTGTGTGTGTGTCTGTGTGTCTGTGACGCTGGCTTGTAATCACGATGACTGAACGATGCAAGATCCGATCGGTCTCATGCTTGGTGGGTAGGTTACCCATAGTGAGTAGATGGTCCCTATCGATTTTGGTGCCAATTTCATTAAAATTCATAAGTGGACGGACTCCGTATCTCGGCAACAGAAAGGCCGATTTTGTTCACACTTGTTTGGTGGCATTGGTAGGAGGTGGGGTACATGCGTAGGTTAATACCTTATCGCGTCTCATTAATATTCACGAGGGGCGGAGCCAAATGTAATTTCTCTGAAAATTGCTCGTAATCACTCTTAGTCAAGGTGTGATCAATCTCATACTTCGGTGTTGGATTACCCATAGTAGTGAGTAGATGATTCTTATTGTTTTGGTTAAGGGCAAAGGTCACCTGAGGTCAACAGCGCTAAGTCAAACAATTATACCTGGCTTCAAATCCAAAGGCAAGGAACCATGAAGCTCTATACTCTTGTTATGCATTATAGCCAGCTACCATACATTCCTAGCTAACTAGGTTGATATTTTATTTCGTTTATTTTCGTTTATTTATTTGTTTTTTCACAACATATATACAACAAATGTAGCGAACACAGAGAGTTGTGGAATGTGAAAGGAAGTGCATCAAGAAACCATTGTGGGCTTATCTAGTTTTACACTCCCTGTACATAGAGTACACAGTACACAAATAACTTACAAAAAAAGAATTAAGAAAAGAACTAAGAAAAAGAGAAGAAAAGAAGAAAGGAAGAAAAAGAAAAGAAGGAAAGAGGAACCTCAATCTCAGTATAAGTGGAAGTAACATCTCTTTAATTTGTATTTAAACGAATTTCAGGAAGGTTGTGACCTGATATTAAGAAGCAAAGAATTCCATGTGATGCTTGTATGATGTCGAAGGCTATATTTTCCTACATTGGTGTGAATGCGATTAGGGCGTAAACTTTGTATCTGTCGTGTGTTATAATTGTGAATGGCATGGTTGTGAACAAGGAAATTGTCGAAAGCAGATAGGACCTGCCCATGAATAGCTCTATAGGCAAATGTGGCTACATATACATTTATTAAATCAGGGAGCTTGAGGATGTTAAGATCTTTGAAAACAACCATCAGATGAGAAAAGAGTAAAAAATAAAAATATTATGAAATCATAGAAACCAGAAGTACACCTCTGACCACAGATACCATTTTCTACTTTTCTTTCACTCCTTTATCCTAACAGTTGATGAGCTACAACTCTTTGTTATATTTCATGATCGCAAAGGTTGTCAATATTGATAAAAAAATCTGTTTCATTTTTTACAACCGACAGTTTAGTTTGCTGATAAATACATAAAAAGTTAGACCGCCTGACATTTCGAATCCTTGCAGGATCTACTGTGGTGATCAGTTGAAGAAGTTTGCCTATTGAAAAAGATCCTGCTAGGATTGTGAATAAGCAGTTCTTTTAATCTCTCTTTCATTTTCCTTTTGGATTAGCAGAATAATGAGGAGAATTGAGGAGGGGAATGAGGAGAAGAATGAGGACAAAGGTGATCGAATTAGCCATTTTAGATGACATCATGAAATGTTGGTAACCATTTACTCTCAGCTATGCAATGTTCTAGACCTTTTAATCACAATATACCAATTTCCCATCCTTGGTTAGGTCTTTCGCTCCATATGCCTGGGATAAACAAACTACATAATGAGCCATTTTAGAACCCAGACAAATCAATTGCAGACATTATAAAAGCCTTGCTACAGCTTTGAGGTTTCATTATACAGTTAACTTGAACTCACAAATAAGTTAATTATCACATTTAAATTGAGAAAATCACTCCCATATATCTGAGGGTAGGGGGTCTTACATTTAAATGTAAGTGTCCCCTGCCCCCCCCCCCCTTCCTCCCTCTCATCTTGGGAGATGACTGATGGATCCCTGGGGCTTCCATCCCTTAGATCAGACTACTTTAACTTACTGCTGGTGCTGCTATATGATTTTGGTTTGTAGCTTCCGCCGAAACACTCGGCCTCAACGGCCGCGTCTCCCATCTCAAATTCATCCACGATAGTATCGTTGAACTTGTACCACTTGGGCTTCATATTTGCTGATTTACTCCTGTGAAGAGATATATCATAAACCAAGAAAGAAGGGATAACATATATTTGTCCAATGAAATTTCTGCATGTAAAGAATGATATTTGCTTCAGCATAATTAGCAGCTAATAGATGTCACTGGGTCCCATTTTTGAAGTCTTCACGTTCCCTTCAGTATATTATGACAGTGAGGATACATTATTCTTACCCCTCTTTTGCACCAAGACTCACCAGGACCCGTGCCCCAGGGATGAAGTATCCCTGATTCTACCTTGCAACAGGCCGCACATTAAGCTAGTCCTACCTGGATCTGCTATGAGAATGTCATAGGCTTAGGCTAACCGTTGATCATTTGTAAGAATCTCTATTCAATGAATGAAGCATCTCTTTCGGCTCTCATACAATTAACCAGCAAAAATGTTATTCTCATTGTACGTGTGGTGTGCTGGAGATGTTACACATGAAATAAACCCTCATCTCACTGATCGGAAGGTGAATGATTCTTACCATCTGTCTCTGATAAATGAGTAGTAATGACCGGCATTGGCCTGACCACTGTGGACTACGATACCGACCAGTTGGTAGAGGTCCTCGGTGCTCTGAGTGGAAACGTTTTTCTTCTCCGCGCCCTCGTCTTCTTGCTCCTCTTGGCTGGTGGCCTCTTGCTCTCGTCTCTTGATACCCTTGCTGGTGTATGGTTCCATATCTATCACCCATGGAAACTACAAAAAAACAAAAACAAAAAGGTGAAAATATTCTTGAGTTTAGCCCATCATGTTGGACCCATCAATGACCAGCTTACAAACTTAAGATTTAGACTCGGGTATCCAACATATCACACTACTGTATGAAGCATTGATGTCCTTTGTCTATCATATGATGGGTATAAACATGCTATACTGTTTTTTTTCTTTAATCGATTTTCAAGAGTGGTATGTGATTACAGACACCAAATAGTCCACCCACAAGGCATTGTTTGGCATACAACTCAGTGGTAAGGAATACACACCATTCCATTGTTATTTTGACAGAGAAACACAAGGCATTGTTTGGCATACAACTCAGTGGTAAGGAATACACACCATTCCATTGTTATATTGACAGAGAAACACAAGACATTGTTAAGCATACAACTCAGTGGTAAGGAATACACACCATTCCATTGTTATTTTTACAAAGAAACACAAGGCATTGTTTGGAATACAACTCAGTGGTAAGGAATACACACCATTCCATTGATTTTACAAAGAAACACAAGGCATTGTTTGGAATACAACTCAGTGGCAAGGAATACACACCATTCCATTGTTATTTTTACAGAGAGACACAAGGCATTGTTTGGAATACAACTCAGTGGTAAGGAATACACACCATTCCATTGTTATTTTTACAGAGAACACAAGGCATTGTTTAGCATACAACTCAGTGGTAAGAAATACACACCATTCCATTGTTATTTTTTACAAAGAAACACAAGCATTGTTTAGCATACAACTCAGTGGTAAGGAATACACACCACCATTCCATTGTTATATTTACAGAGAAACACAAGGCATTTTTTAGCATACACTGTTTCCCTTCATGTTATACTACAGCTTGATATCAGTTGAGTAAAATTCAAACCTTAAAATAGTCATCAAATTTGAGCGCTCTTCCCGCCTCCCAGTCATAACCGAATCTCTTTAGCTGAATTACCAATACAGGGGGCAGTGTCTTGATACAAGTCCTCTTGATAGTGTTTCTCTGGAGGAAAGGAAAATACGAAAAGACAATTCAATGATATAACCAAATATTTGGACCCAGAGCTTCTACCGATCCCTGTGCAATAAGAAATGGTATGCTAAGTTTGAATGTGTGTAAAAAATGCGTAGTTAAAGACTAGTACAAAGCACACACATCAGGTATTAAAGTGGAATTAAAAATAATTCACAAACAATCATGACATTGTATAGTAACAAACCACAGAGGATGTGTCACACTGTTATAAGACTAACACTAACTGTTGTTGTTTTTTATTATTATATTATTTTGTTTTTCTGTTTTTTTACCTTTTCATTACAGTCCTCACACAAATATGCATTCTCTCCTTCCAGCATCTCCCCCTGAATAAACTGCTCCAGAGATGCCTCCAAACTCTCACTTTTAATCCCCAGATTGAGAGCAAAAAATTCTTCTTCCCGTTCCTTCCTGTAAAAGTCCAAAAGAAAAAAAGCAGATAGAAAAATGAAGAAAGGGGAACATCTCAAAATATTTGCATAACATTGGACAACTTACTTGATTCTATGAATGGTCTGCTCTACTGTTTAAATTTTGTGATGAATTCATCTACCTACTAATGGATCTTGATATAGTCTTTGAGGGTCTTCTCAAACTCATAAGGAATATAATTCTGAATGAAATCGCAGAATTCCGTAACCTGTTCTGTTCGCAAATTTGTCAACCTTGGTAAAATAATGATAAATTATTTTCAGATTGAAATTCAATATTATTTTGCCTTCCAAAACAATTCAATATAACCATTCCAAACACTGAACATGAATCACTAACTTGCTGGGCCCTTTTAACCTTTATCCTGAACCCCAGGGGACTCGCTACTGAATCTTGTCAGAACTCTGGAACGACCCCTAGAGTGAGCGTGAAAATATTAGATATCCATGCAAAGGAAAGCATCACATTGTTCTCCCGCCCCTCAAGGAAAAAAAAGGAAAAGAAAAAAAGAACACAAGTAAAACAGATTATTTACCTGTGTGGACAACCATGGCAGATCATTTGGTTAAGAAAGACACCCTGGAATTTGGGTCGGAATACTTCCTTTTGCTTCTTTTCCTGCAAAAAAAAAATTGAAAAAGAATTAAATAAAACGTTTATGATACATTTTTGCAAACAGTGTAACTTAGATCATTTTATAATTGTGGTTACTAGCTCATCCCACAGATGAAAGAAATTTTAACAAGCTGCACCTGTCTTTTATTTGTGGGACAATCCAATTATTTTCCTTTCTGGATCTACTTTGTATGTGAGCTAAAGATATTGTACGTCTGCAAAGTTCTCTACATTCTGGGAACAACCATCTTTAAAACACAAAGTTTCAAACAGTTTCTTACAAATGGTAATAGTAAAGTAAAATCAAGACAACTTCCCTTCTTCTCATTGAAGGGATATCAACTACATAAACAAGGTATAGAACCACTTCACACATGCAGTCATTCACAGACTATGACGGTGTATTCCAATTGGAGGGGGGGGATGGGGTGGGTGGATGAGGGGGTATAATTTTACCTTGAGGAAGCCATCGATTTGATCGATCAAGATCGTGAAGAAATCAAAGGCATCCTGCTGTTCCCTGATGTTGACTGGCTCCCCCCAGAATTTGAAGACCCTCCAAAACTGGTCGGGTTCGAAGTACTGTAGTTTTGACTCCCACAGATGGCCAAGCATCATCTGCATCTGGTAGAAGACGTTATCTGTGTTGTGGCTGGAGACGTTGGCAGACAAGATACCCTGAGGAATAAATTAAAGGATAAAAAGGAATTAGAAGACAGAAAGAGGAACAGCGAGCGGACTCAATTAACCATTATAAAGTCGTCTGAGTTATTATATCTTGGTACCCACTGGTAACATATCATGTCAATCCATATACTGTAGAAGGAAGGAAGATATCTTACCTCCCTGACACCTGGTGTCATGTAGAGCTGTTGTAGCACAGAGTTCATATAGCAGGTGGCACCGCCATTCTTTATCCCCACATAGCGGCAAAGTCTACCCTCCACGGGTGGCAGATACTGATAGACAGAAAATATCAAGTTACCATCATCATCTCTGTTTGTGGGCCTAGGTGTCTAAAAATCACTGAATATTCATTATTATATCTAATCAGGTGGAGGATCTCCACAAAGCAAGGAAACAATTTTTCCCATAAGCAGCTAAAGTTTATGACATGTTATTTCTCATAATGGTTTCATGTACATCTAAAATATCTCATAAGGTGAAGATTCCTACAAAGTTTCAGTGGTAATGAAATGTACACGACTGTACATATGTGATATATCTCCTATTACTTTGACTTGGTACAGTTTCCATGGTAATGAATATTTATGACTGTATATGTATTATATACCTCCCATTCCTTTGACATGTTACAGTTTCTATCACAGTTATTCATATATGGCTCTACATACATGATATACCTCCCATTCTTTTGACATTTAAGACTTTAAATCATGGTATTTAATATATGACTGTACATATGTTATATACCTCCCCATTCCTTTGACATGTTAAAGTTTCCATGGTAATGAATCAATTTGACTGTACATATGTGATATACCTCCCATTCCTTTGACATGTTATGGTCAGGGTGATGGTGCATCTGTAGTAGTATAGAAGTGATTCCTTCCAGGTTACCCTTGCTGTTCTCTGCTGCGGCGATCAGGAGGTCAAATGCGGCTATCCTCGCCTCTCGTTCGAAAATCCTGGAAATTATTTACACTTACACTTAACGTATGTTAAAGGAAAAGTTTAACTTGTAAAACCTTCATAAACTCTTGTTTGTGATACGGTAAGACACAATGTTTAATATGAATACAATGCATAGAGGAAACCTACATACAGGATCTAATGGATATATACACCAAGCAAAGCATAAAAAAATCTACTTGTGATGAGACACCCCAACCCACTTCTTAGACCTTCCACATTAACACAACAGCTTTTGTATAGCCTAGCCTATTCTGCATACTAGACCTACTACATTAACACAACAGCTTTTGCATAGCCTAGCCTGTTCTGCATACTAGACCTACTACATTAACACAACAGTATTTGCATAGCCTAGCCTGTTCTGTATACTAGACCTTCCACATTAACACAACAGCATTTGCATAGCCAAGTCTGTTATGCATATAACAACTGAGGGTGAGGTTGGTTTAGCCATCAACTGTTAACTGAGGCTAACGAACGGCATATCACATCCGTTTGTCTAAATACTTCAGAATAATAACAATTTAATAAATAATATATAGAAAAACAATAATAATATAATACTTAAGTGACACCACTGGTAGTTGCTTGTGTTCATGAAAGAATGCTACCCAGAAGGTTGATTGATAATTGCTTACTTGGGTGTAACATTGGTGTGAGGGTCCTGACTCTTATATTGATCTGTACCTCTCTTGAGGATCAGCTGAGATGAGGGGTACATGTACTCCTTCAATAGACGATTGATCAGCAACTTCCCTGTATAGTTTACATGAAATGGAAACATGATCATTAATATTATGAGTGATGTGATACCACATTTCTAGTGAGTACATACTCTACTCTCTCTCTTTGGTTTCATGGCTTATTACTACATGACTGTACTAGGCCTTGCTCTAATGGATTAAATACTGATACTTGTACTCTGAAAACATTTGAAACAAACATATCTAGTACTGGTAACTAGTGCAAGACTATGTGCTCATACACATGCTGTGTTTAATACAAGGCTGAGGCTGATGCAAACTTTATATTCATTAGACATATTCTGTCTTGTCACTTAAGACAAACTGAGAAGATGACCTAGCATGGCATATCAACAACTATGAGAATGGACTTAATTGGCTATCCCCCCCCCAAAAAAAAAATTAAAAAAAAAAAAATCCAGTTTTGATATCAATTCCGAGGAGTAGAACTGTGAGAGGGAGGGGGAATGAGTGAGGGGTGGGCGACTGGTGAGGGGAGAGTGTTAATGAAGTAAATGGAGAATATCTGTCATGTTCGCAGTAATTCAGTAAAGTGACTGACTTATGTCACTAACGGAACAAAATTTTGAGCTTAACTTTCTTTCCCCCACCCTACCACTTCCGAATAAAAACCAAGGCTCTTGTGACACCCCTGCTATTATCTTTTTTATCATTTATTCCCTTCACCTCGTGCTTCCTTCCCGATCAGCTGGTCAGCTACTCACCCATTTTCTCTTTGTCTATTCCCTTGCAGCTGAGGAGTACCCTGGCCAGCCTGAGATGGCCTGCCAACATCATATCGTCCACCTCTGAGAGACCAGACTCCATAGGATCTCCTGGCTCAAAGCTCTGAAGCCAGTCTAGCTCATCTTCCAGAAGTGCAGATGGATTGATGTTGAGAAACTTCTGGTCTTTGACTGAACAAAGCAAATAATTATGAACAAAATTAGTCAATCCCTTTATATCACATATTTCGTTTTTGCCAAGTAGCAATTCAAGTATCAAATTTTCATGAACAGGAGCAAAATTTTGCATGGAGCAGCAGACATATTTTCCTTTTAACAATTCAAATGATATAAAATCTGGTCACCAAAACTTTGTCAAGTGACAGAGAAAATAACTCCCCCTCCCCCCTCTTTCTCTTGCAAAATGGCTTTATCCATAGTTTATTCAATCAGTATTAAAGGCGACTTGTTTGGCAAAACTGACCTGATAATCTTTCAAGCAATCTACAGCTGAGATCAAAGTACTGGGAGCACTGACCCAAAACTCTGTGAAAAAAAAGACAAGCAAAAAATAAATAAAAATAAAAAACATGTCAACTTATCATCACTGCACAAACGTAATGGAGTTGATCCTGAAGTCCAACAGGATCCCAACCTACAGATTATTTGCCCTCAGGAGGACAACCTGAATTTTGTTATCACTCAGAACCACAAATCTGAAAACTGTGGCCCCAAAAGCCTAAAGGATTTACTCCCTTAAAAATGGTTTGGTTCGTTAACCTTTCATAAAGGTTTTTGCATTAATAAATCTACATTAATGTCGAAGGACACATTGTTGAGCATATAGCTAGGTAAGGAGCAAAACTAATTCCTCAGTAAAATAACCTTGTCATTTTTACAAGGTCAACAATACCCACATATGTCATAAGCTGAGAATTTTCTTATAAAATAAACTCAACAGACTCAAAAAACTCTGTTGCAAATCACTTCCGATCACTTTATATTTACACATATGACATATTTATAAGGGAAATTCTTGTAAGAAAGACGTGAGGAGATAGAGAAGACAGAATGTAAAAAAAAAAAATAATAATTACACAGCATTGCAAAATTTGATTATATCTCATTCATTGTCGGGGTCAAATTTGTCTTTTTTAATTGATAATTAACTTACTTTGAATTAACTCCTCTGACCAGGGTGTGTGCATTCCAGAGCGGTACTGGTTTGGAGACCAGCATCTGGAGTAAGAAGTGCTTGGGGTGATGCGTCTTAATCTTCTCTGGATTGATGTCCGTCTGACTCAGAGTGAAGAACTGCTCCAGGGCCGTGGACCTGACCTCGGAGTGGGCACAGCTGAGTAACAGGTCTATGATGAAGTCTCCTACCCCAGGGAGGGTGTAAAGAGCACCTGTGAGGAAAGAAAAACATTTATTCACAACAGCATCAACAAATTTTAAAAGGGCAAGAAAGGGGGAATTTCAATTAAATTTCCTTCAAATTTTAATTTATATTCTCTGAGGTTGTTGCATATAAGACCGGGTTGACCCATACCCTTTTCTTTCAACTAGAGTGGTCAACTGCCGTGGCTCAAATTTCACTCTGTGACTACAGGTTATTGCATCTCACCATAATGACGCACCAGCCATATTTAACCCCCCCAAAAAATGAAAAATGAAAAAAAATTGTGGAAACAACATGAAAAAAGTCTTACTTAGCAGAAGAATATCAAAATATCTGAAAATGTTCTTTTACTTTTTTGTACTGAAAGGAACAGAATATATTTATAATTCCAAATAGTGAACCTGGATTATGACTCATCAGTTGTTAAAACGATTGATTTCTTTCATTTTTCATTCACCGTTTAAGATAACAATACTAGGATCATTTGTCCTGTGTATGTTACAGGAATTTTTTCCCCTCATTCTCTTTTTTAAATGACTTGATGTGACTCAACATATAAATATTATGGATTCTCATGTATTACAACAATGGGATCTTCAGCATTTCTGCAGAGGGTGCTGTCATAAGATCCTATAAGTGCCTTAGATACAGTTCTGGTTCTTATGCCCGATCTACAAAGACTTTGTATAATGCGGTAACATATTTCAATGTATGTGCTAATTGT
>JAAAKB020257154.1:0-10398 GCA_010014835.2 Apostichopus leukothele | reverse complement strand
ATGTCGAATAGAGAACATGACAAACTAAGCTGTCTTCTGTCTGCAAGGTTTACCAACAAATATGATGTGATTAAGTTTAATTATCATCTAACTGTATGTCATTTAGTTGGTACATATCGTATTGTGCACTGTACTCTATAGCTTAATTAGCTTGTGTTCCATTCTTCATTACAATTAGTGACTTGATTTATTGCTTGAAGGATACAATATTGAGCCGATAGTCGGAGTTACTTTGTAACACTGAGCTGAGCTAATAGCAAGGATGATGAGATTACTACAGTACAAGTTCATCTGTTCCAAGTGCACTGAAGAGATTATCATCTATCTACGTACACAGTATGCTGGTACACTGAGCTACAGTAGGTGTACATTACTAGATCTATCTCTTCACACTGTGATGTTGTCATGAATGACTTAATTTCCTATGGCTAGTTTCCCTTGTTGGTTGGATGGAAATACATCGTAACTATGCAGTGTTTCAACCCAGTTACAGACGATAAGCTCTTAAAATTGAGTGCGCTCCTAAAGTAACTTAAAAAGCTAAAAAAAAAAATAAAAAAAAAACACCAGATTGATGGGTGGGTATTGAGCAGTTTGCTTCGGTAAAATTCAGTAACCTGATGACAGAACAGCCAGCAAGGCACTTGGAATTGGTAATTAAAATGTTATCTGGATCAAGGAAGTGTGATATTGTTGAAGATGAAGCTGCTTTGCAGAGAGAAGAAATGTACAGTGAAACAGATGTCAGCTCAAACCGAAAGAAATCCTGACAAGTCGGTTTTGAACTAATAAGTCGCTGTTTATGAAATGTTGAGTTATATGCTCATGCATTATGGGCATACATTGCTTAGAAACCATTTTTTTGATACTTTTAGTCAAACTCAAAGGTGCTTTTCTTCCCAACAGTTATTTGAAGTAAGTGTTACTGTTTATTAAAATGATGCTACTCTTTTCTGTACAGGGAATTTACATCATTGTAGAAGAGAATGGCAAGAATGAAACCACTTTGCAATATTATTAATAATAATTATAATATCACAGTGGTCCATAATGTGTGTATCGGCCAAAGATGCTGTACACAGATGGAACCCCTTCATTGACATTAACACACTCCTCCTCTCTTACCTGTCTCCTATACATTCGCACTCTGATCTTCCCAGTCAACAAACTCTGTGAGGTCACTGTCCTCATCCTTCCGAATCTACCAATCGGAATTCTTAGGGCGCAATTGACGTAGGATTTTCATCCATCTTAATCCGCTTTTGGTACTAGGAAGCCCACTTTTTTCACCTACAGTATATTAAATACAAGTGACCACCCTCAAGGATAACCGATAGCATGTTTGACGTGAAAATCTAAGTCCAATTAAATCATTGCATTATAGATGAGTACAAACCAAGATCTATGCTGACGGTGTACTGTACATACAGTACATGATTGATCTCTTTCCGTTCCGGCAGATATATTACAATCACCTTATTATTGTTTAAAGTGCTATTTGCTTCCGAAAGAAGGTCACAAATAATTAAGATTTAAGGCTTAAAAAATAAGTCCGACACAGTTTTTGTGTTGTAAACAAATGAAAAGTGCTGTCTTAAGTTTTCGAAAATATGACTTGTAAATAATGCATTTACCCTAGCAGAACAGAAAGAGGATAATGAGCATTATTATGGCCAAAAGGTAATAACTGCCTGTCCTGTTATAAATTGAAGCGAAACGGTCAATTAACAGCGTCGTAAATATCACAAAGCTTTAGCTGAAAGAAGAGAATGAATAACCCCTGGGAGAAAGGAGAAATGTTGTCTTCGCCTTTCTAATGGCAATTTCTCCTGGGTGTTAAAATTGCAGACTTCTATGCTTACTAACTCGATAATTCAGGTGGGAAAAATTCCAACATCAACCTTTATACTTTAGGACTGTAGTTTTATCGATAAAGGAGGAAACCCACTCCTGGTGAGTTTTACATACTATATCGCTAACACAGTATATGCATACTTTCAGGAGGGCACGCACATACACTACTATAGTACATTTTAAATGCAAAAATAGCCACCACCCTTGTTATTTGCAGTAACGTAGGTATGCAGGTGTTTCTAAATTCTTCCTAGCCGAGGATTCAAACAAACTGTCACTTGGTACTGTCAGGACAAAAATAACAGTTGTTGTTTTGACCGGGGAGTGAGGGTGTAATGGAGTGCTGTAACTGAACATTGGAATTCACATCATTTAATAAACGTTGGCATTGACGGGATAATAATAATTTTGCAATCGCTTATCGAGATGTTGCGAAAAATTTTCAATTTGGTACATCATTGCAAAGATATATGTATAACAAGTTTTGTACACAGTTTCAGTAGTCTTTCAATATGTTAAAGTTGCTAAAATAAAATTCAAACTCTATTTTTATTCTCTAACTGAGTGTAGGTGATATGATAGGATAGATTCCTGCATCTGGATCTCGATGTACTGTAGTGTGTGTACTGTACTTTATACCATTACTATACTGTGGCAGCTATTGCCATGGTGAGGGTGTGTCACTTAAAAAGATAAATCTTTAGAACTGAACCCACATTGGGTCTCTGTGTCAATTATTGAAATGACAATGAAAGGGATCAGGGTGGATATGCTTTTTTGTTTGTTAAAGTTGAGGTTCGGATTCACCCTTTTGACCTAAATAGAGCCTTATGCTGCTTTGTGAATGATTGTTAATGTTATTTTTAACATTTATTGCTGACTAAACTATATATGCCATGTTTCCTTGATCAGATGGTTGATCGAGTAGCATTAGTGTAGGGACACTGGAATCCTGTATTTGGGTGCTAGCAATAATGACTAGTTAGATATGTAACTTTGCAACTCTTACCAAGAGAAGGGCAATATACTATATAAACTGTATCCCTAGTATTATAGGTACAGATTTTCCCCGTCTTTGTTATTGGAAGACGAAACAATTTTGAAAAGTTATTCCTAAGCCAGAAACTACCAATGCTTTTTTCTCTTCTTCTATGATTACAAGGTTTAGTCTTTAATTTTTCGATTTAGCATAGCGAGAGCTTGGACATTATTATTCATACTTCTGACAAGGTAATCCAAAATGAATTAAGTAGATCTTGGCTGTAATGAAATCTACAGTGGCGGCTGATCGGACATCAAAGCTTTTGCAACACCCACATTTCGTTAAATGCCGTCAACGACACAGTTGTCGCGCTGGCTGTGAGATAATTAGGACGCTGGATTCATTAGATTAATTTGAAGGTTTCTGTCCTTGAAGCCTTGTGTGTTAAATTGTCATGAAGACGTCAGCAGAACAGAACGTGATGCTGCCAGATTATAGCACACTCTCTGTTTATTGTCTTCATTTTTCCAAGACTTTCTGATCCTTTTGGAGAAGAGAAGGATTTACTCCATACAACTAAAGCATAAATCCTAGCTACCTAACATAGAAAAATTGATAACATTTTAGCTAGTGTTTACACGGGTCCAAATATCGAGAACCGGGTACCCGAGGGCCGTTACCCGCCGGGTATCCGGGTACCCGAAAAAAATTGTTTACCCTCGTGTATCACGATTTTCAAGAAATTACATATTGGATGCTATCATAAATGAATTATATTCTCTACTGACAATGTTTTCATGTTCAAATACGTAGGTGTAAGATAAGGTATAAACCTTCCTCAATAATTTCTATTTGCTTTTTGTTTCTTTCATTAACTTGTTAATAACTTCATATACTTAACATTACTACTAACATCGCACTGCCGCCGCTGTTTATGTTTGCTCTCCACATCTATTGGATCAGACCATATAAATATCTAATTTAGCTCTAAAACAGTTGTAACTACTACTATCTATTATGCAGGCCTATGGTTCACATTAGCCGCGAGATTGCGCGATTGCGCGATTCGCGCAATTTGATCGCATTTGGTATAAACGATTAGTAAAAAGCCACTTGCGATTATTATTTTTTAGTTATCCCGTCTATAATCCATAAACATCTCGTAAAATTCTTTGTCAGCCTTTCCTTCTATGAAATAAATTAATTAATAAATCTGCCTAACCATCGGTTTGCAATTTTTTTTTTTTAAATCACACTTTGCATAGGATTCGGGGAATAAATTAGGAACTGGGTAGTATCGCGTCGGGCGGGTACCCGGATAACCTGTGCACACACTAGTTTCATAACAAAAGTTCGTTTTTATGGTTCGAATAGCAAACCATTGAAGTTCCTGTCTAATTTAATGTTCTTGGTATGATTTTGGATTGAGATAACAGATTAGACTTTTTCGGGCTTAATGAGTGGTAATCAATAATTGTGAACAGGTCAGCCCTACAGTGGCAGGTTTCAAACTACCTTCCTTTGGATCAGAAGCAAAAGTAAAACCTAGCCACGTCGCTCAGAGTAGATGCTCTGCGAAGAATTTGTGAAACTCATGTTGCTGCTATTGTTAAGTCTGTCTGTCGATTAAAAGAATAAAAGTAAACCAAAACCATCGTGATTAGTTTTTTTGTACAATTGTGATGTTCATGCTGTACAACTCCCTGAAATGTCTAAGGAAAATATTGCTCCAATTGAGAGATACTATTGTAACCATTGTTCAAAAGTTATGTCATAGTCTTCCATCTCATCAATCTGTGATTTCATTTTGCCATGAACAGGTGATTCCTTTTCACTTTGGCCGTTTTTTTCTTGTCAATATAACACAGTGGAAGTAAAATTATCGTTGCCACTGAAACCAGAGGCCAGTATTAGTTCTTGTTTAGCATATTTATGATTCGTCATAATTTGTAACACCCATCATTATATATACCAGAAGGGAAAAAAGAAAAGAACAAATTAATAAATTAAAGAAAGCCATTTAAACATCAAGTGTATGTCACTGAAATGATGTCATAACTCATATGTAGACTTATTCAAGTCTTCAGTCTTGTTTGTTAACGAACATTGAATTTGTGATTACCTCCCAAATGGAATAATAGTTTTCGTAGCTGTTTCTTGGGAATCTGATCATCAGAGTTTTATATGTATCATACAGACCAAGGATGATTGTTTGGTTTGTATCACCTTTAGCCACATCATCTCCGTATCTCATCTCACATTCATCACCACATCTCTGCCTCTTCTTCCTCCACCAGCTCTGAAACCGGCAGAAGGCTCCAAAGGGGAGGACAAGGGTAAATGCTGCTCCAGTTAAAGAGTCTTTCATCGGTCTCTGGTAAGAGAGGCCTGTGCCTTGGAAGAAGCTGCTAATTAATGAAATAATCCGTAAACATCTTTTACAAGTTTCTTCCAAGTTAGGTGCAAGTAGATGCAGGGTGTGTCCCGTACATAGGTATCGAGAAAAAAACGTTTTTTTAGCTTTTTTCATTTCTAAATTTTTATCAAACCATAATACATTTTATTTTCATTTTGTTTATTTTTAACCATGCTTTTTGACCAAATTTATGTATCAAACACAGTAGATTGTTCTGTTTTGAGTTAAGATATTTAGGGAAAAAGATAAGAACTTTAATGGAACCATTGTCTAGCCATCGGTCACATGATCAAGCCTTCTTGAGGTAACTTTGTGTCGGGTTTAATCAATTCTTTCCTATTATGCGATGCTAAAACCTCATAAAGAAATGTACGACATCAGCATTAATTTGTCTCCATTCCAATTTTATAAATAAAGGTCACAGTGTTACAATTTTTGCAATTTGCCATTTACTTGTGATTCACTAATACAGGGAATTATTTTATGTGTTGTCACATCACAAAATTCTATTAAACAGGAAATAGTCAAATTGCTATACAAGTGCAAAGATGTACAGCAGTTTTTTTTTACACATGAACCATGAGAGACATACCTCACAGCCTTCAATACTGCTACACAATGTGTGAACCCATAGTTATTCCTGTTTAATATGAAATAAAAAATATATGAGGTGAAATATTGAGGGTCAAAATCGAAATAAGTTTTCTTCGTCTAGTGTTGTTAATGCTTCATTTGGTGAAATAATCTAGGAGGGTGTCTTCGTTTGATCAGCAGTTACAATCTTTATTTATTCCTCTGTAGGTCTAGTAAAATTGTGGACAAAACTCAAAAAAGCTTAATCCTTGGTTTGTTTCCCTTTTACCTTTAATTTCATTGATCTGCAAGTAAGTTTGTCTCATCCAGAGATGATAAGAAAGTGAAAACAGTGGGTTTATTCAGCAGCTGACAAAAGAGAAAGAAATACTCATTATAAGAGATATAAAGAACTTAACATTTAAGATTAGTTCATTAAAAATCATTATTAAGGGGGGGGGGGATCCAAAAGGGATTTTTTAGAGGAGCATATGCCTTCAGAATCAGCAATTTTATTTAAATATAATAGCAAAGCACACGTTATTGGTTACTAACCGTAGGCAGACTGAGACAAGTAACCTATGCAGTCAAGTTGGTATGTGTGTGGTGTAGGTCAAAGTTCATATAAGGTCATGAGGGGTCAAAACTGAAAATCTTTGTACACACGATATCTCCAGATAGGAAACTTTGTTGGCTTTCGTATTTTGCAAGTAGTTTCCCCGTAATGAGTGCAAAGAACCCTGTTGTTTTGAGCGGATGTCATTTGGGGTCAGCAGAGGGTAAAATGTGAAAATCTAAAAAAATGCTTGTATCTCCAGAAGGGTCTCCTGTATACATTGTAGAATCAACCTTATGTAGTGTAAAGTTTTTACTCAATTTGGTGTAGGTCAAAGGTCATTTCAGGTCATCATAGGTCAAACCCTGAAAACCTGGTGAGTATAATATCTCAAGATAAGAAACTTCACTAGATCTGATATTTGACATATGGCTTCCCTATATGAGTACAAGATCCTCAATGGTTTTAGTGGAGGTCAAAGGTTATTTAACATCACTTGGTAGTTGGAAACAATGCTTAGAAGGTCATTCAATGCTTCCTAAAATGACTCAAACTTTCCTCTGGCATCCTCTGATCATGGATATGAAATCTAGACTAAATTGTACTTGCAAACATCTACTTTCAGTAGTATTTCAAACCTTACTTTTCAGTAGTATCTCCCTCTCGCCATACCATATCACTGTACATAACAGCTGAAAGATGTTATTGCTAACTTCAGCTAACCAAGATGCCAGAGATTATCTGCAAAGTACCATTGAAAGGTGATTTCCTTCTGACCATTAGATACAGACAGCAAGCTGTAGTCTGTTTATCAATTTTCACCACTTGACCTTAACAACTGGTCAACCATTATCTGATCATCTATAGATGTAGTGACAGAAATTGTCGCAATAGTACCATACTGGTAGATATGAGATGTCCATTTTCAATTTTGGTGGCAGACTTCATGTGTTAGCCAGTTCTGACAAATTTGACAAACCTGCTTTGATCTCTAGGGAGTAGACTAGTTCCTTTAGAGCTATTGGGTCACTGATAATGATCTTGTTGACAGTTTTGTGTTTATAATCCTTCACCTAAATATTATTTAGAAGATTTTAGTTAGTTTAGTTAGTTAGTTCCCAAGTAGCAGTTCCCTGATATAACATTCTGCAATACATATATATAGAATATACCTGAAATAAACAATTTGAAAGCTTGTCCTGCATATACTGTCAAGGCAAGTAACCACTGGGAGGGTCTTCACTCTGGTTAATATCATGCATTAGAATAGGTTAGTCTATCATTCATCATGTAACCAAAGAAATATTTTTAAAATAATAAAGAAAAAAAAGAAGATGGCAAAAACTTAAAACATTTGAAGAAGACAAATAGAATTTAAGTTACCAGCTTGGAGAAAAAAGGTCACATTTCTGCCTGCTGTCAAATATTGTTTTATTACAATTTTATTTGTCAGTTTGTGGTAACTAATTCTATGTAAAGTTTAGTACTGGCCTATTTGCTCAAATTTTATTGTCATCAATATGTTATAATCATAGTTTTTGGCACACAATTTATTTCAATATGTAATTTATATTTGTCAGTACTTCTGATAGGTTCGGGTTTAAAGAAAAGGCTACACAGCAAACATAAAAATGCTCAAATATATGAAATATTCAGGCTGTACTCGGAGACCGTAACACATCAGATATTCAGGTAAAGATTGGATTTTTACTTTTCATCTGTTAAATCCCCTGTTATTATCAAACCATCCCATTGAAATGAAACAGTCTGGTTAAGGTGGGGTACTGGGTGAGTAAACTGTCCTAGATAGAATATTTAGCTGACAGAGGACTACATTTGTATCTACAATGAATTTGGATTGCTACATTGGGGTGTTGCTATGGGTTTAAAGGGTAGGGTTGTAGCTGAGTGCTGTTTCAAGTAGTTCCGGAAATTGTGGAGGACCGGTTTCTACCAGTGTTCCTATGAGTGCTTCAACTAAATTGATGGGCTGTTGACATTACTTGACATTGTGTTCATAGCAACTATAAACAAGATCATTATCCATCAACTTGATATCTTTCCAACAATACCGACATTCAACTGCCACGTTCTGTCTACTTCAAAACTCGTCGTACAATCTGTTCTTGTTTTGTTTTTTGCCTTCATGAATTTTCCATGTATTATTCTTTTGTTTATATTGTTTGATTTTTGAGATACTTTTACATTTGAATTAGAGTTTTAAATTAGGGAAGAAAAACAAAACAATATGCAAAGGCCTTTGAAATAGCAAACAATTAATTTAGCAAAAAGTTGATCTTTAGAATATAGTTTATCAGAGAAATTATTTTAGAATGAAATGGAGCGGTTTTTTTTTTCATGATTTTGTAATATCCTTCGATCATCAGCTTGAGAAATCCCCCAAAATTGGGGGTTCTGAACTGATGGGAAAGTGAACAGTTTTTGTTTTGTTTCTGTAAGGTTGTAGTACTCAATAACATTTTTTGCTTTTGTCTGATTTTCAGTCAATTTAATTACATCCATTCTTTCTTTCATAGCCACTGTTTTGGATTTCTCGTAAAGAATGGAGAGCTAGTTAAATAATGAAATTTTTATTAAGTGGAATTATTGCTATTATCATGCTGGTATTTTGGGATGTTAGTTGAGATAAGTTATAAACTTCACTTTGACTCTCTTTGAAGAAGATAGTAAAGCTTTATGAATCAGAGAAGGAAAAAGAAGCAAATGCTAGATTATTAGAAATACCGCAAACTATTAAGGACAGCGTTGTCCAAGATATAAATATTTGTCACTTAAAGTCAAGAAGCCAAGAATTGTAAAACTTGTTCAGTGTTTGACAGTTCTTCTGCTATCACCAGAGAATAGTGATGTGTTATGACTGTTATCATAGAACATAATGTAAACACGTAATAATTATACCTCTCATTGCAAATCAAATCTTGAAGTGCTGCAACTGACTATTCTATGTGGAATCCTTCAAAACGCACTGCAGATTGTCCCATGGGCAGGCAACCAGTTTGCTTACGTAGAAATCCTCACTTTGGAAAGTCAATGCAAATCATGGCAAGAAATCACTCCGCCTGTTGGCTTTCAACTTTACATCATGAACTAATCTAATGGGTGTTGTTAACTCTTTAGATAGTAGATTAAAAAGAACAAACAGCATTGTAGTTTGTAGATGTCTGATTATCCAAGATAAATAGACAAACAGACCAACACCGCCTTAGTCAAATATTCTGTCAATCATAGCTCTTGTTGGAAACAACGGTCTTTGCTAATCTGACAATCTCAAGAGATAATCCCATCATCTGATGAGGACAGATGTATGATTGTGAAGGTCAACATGTACAACTCTTTTTACCAGTCAAACCCAAATTTTTTCATTTTCATTTTTTTTTTTTTTGGCAATAAAATAATTATTTTTATGGTGTGCTTTAAAACCTGTGATGCTCCTAAGATCCAGAATACCAGACAGGGTATTTTGATCTCAAATGACTTGTTTTGTTTTTTGTTTCCTAGTTCTTGTACCGTCCAATAGGTTAAATTAAACGAATGAAGTAAGGGCAACTGCTACAATCCATTTACCTCCAGACTTGAAAAGAATCGTAATACCCTTAGAAATATTAACCTAAGTCACTTCTCGAAATATATGTTTTCCAGCAGTGATGTATCTTTCTTGTCATTCACTTGGAGAAACAGCAAACTAGCATATTTATGAAAAATAAAAAAAAGCTGATTTCAGTCACTATGCATATGTGTGGCTATTTAAAAAAGAATTTTTCTAGTTATTGATGTGTGCTAATAATATTATGAAATGATTTAAATGTCCTGCGTGTGGACAGACCGATTGTGTTGTACATAAATGTTAAACTATAATTGGTAATTAATGAGACCTTTGATAATTTTTAATTGATTTTTTATAAACTTTTAAGCTCATGAGGGTATCTTCTACTCACTTAATCAGTAAGCAATTCGTATTGACGTTGTCACAAGGTTGGGTAGAGGATTACTGTGGTT
>JAAAKB020257134.1:0-10399 GCA_010014835.2 Apostichopus leukothele | reverse complement strand
CATCTATGGCAGGACAAAGGCAGGATAGAGTGATCATATTACTGTATTACGGTTTTTAAAAGGATGATGAACAATGCACAGTTATATTCAAAGACAGAAATATAAACATAGGAGTAGTTCAACACGTATTACAATGTTGTCTTTTTCAGCCCAATTGTGATTTTTCTTCTAGGCTTCACCACTGCTTACATGTTTGAACTACTGGTTCCACAATCTGTTCACGAGATACAATAACTGGATTTGTAACATGCCTTGCAATACATGGAATGAAAATTATTTCAAAGGTCAAAACTTGTTAAACTATACATAGCATCTTTATTAACATTGTAAACAATTTGTCCAAATTGCTTCCAGTTACCTCACAAAGTTTATATTATCCAGTTTCTTTACTTCTGAACTTGCTCCATGACCTCTAGACAATAGGAAGTCTAAAGTATCTGTCATGTTATCTGGGTGATATAAAGGATATGGAATAGTGTACCCAATGCTTAAAAAAGTGGATGTTGGTTCATAACATTCGATAAACTATACTATATTTATTAAATTACTTGTCGAAAACAAAATACAAAAGTAATTCTACTTTTGAGTAAACTTTTGAAATGATTTAAACTTGTCGATGCCTTTCAAGAATTAGTTAGAATTAATACGTGTTTAAAGACAAATAGATCGTGTGTTCATACTTGATGTCTCAAATACATATTCCAAGGAGGCAAATGAGACAGAACACGTTCCAACTGGTTTGTTACCTTCGGAAAGATGTCGTTGATGAAGTTAAATCAAAGCGGTGCAAGATTAAATCGTTGCTCAAAGTGATTTAAAGCATTTCCAATTCTTTCTAAAGTTACACGAATCCTTCAAACTATCATTCTAAATATGTATATACGTACACTACAGCAGCTTAGCATTTTGTTTCTTATCTTATAATTAATTAGTATATATGTCACTTTATTAGGTAATTATATGATCCCTGCTGTTTATATGTATAACAAAACGCTTATCAACCTAAACGATATTACAAGAGAAAATTCTACATTTCAGGACAAGTTGTGTGACAAGTTCCTCTTAGAAATAATATGTTTTTACAAAAATTTGCCACTGAAGTGTGACTTACAGTGTTGAATTTACCTTTATACAATATTCTCCAAATCACAACAGCTGTAGCCCATACGTCACTGGTTTGATTATATTCACTTCTCTGAACAGCCTCAGGAGCAAGATATTGCAAATAACTTTCAACCTTCAAAATAAATCCATGAAAACTGAAAGTTTAGATAGTACAAGTACAAGTAAAACGAAGCACGTTCTCCCTGAGATGTTAGGATCCATATTACTCTACCTGCTAAAAGTAGTAAGTGTTGCATATATCGTGAAAACATTCGGGTCTATGTTTGACAAATAATCGGTTTTTAATACAGCCATTGTGATCGCTTAAGACAAATTGCCTTGACGTTTACAATTCCAGGTTAATCTTGATAAACCATATTGTGAAACTTGTTATCTGGAAGAAATCTATATACAAGTTGGTACATGCTGTATAACGGGCGAAAAAAAGTAACTAAAAATGTAAAACAGTAAATACAAGAATACATATAGATTCCGTTCCTTTTTGTATTTGCTTGATGACAAAATTACTGACCTTGTTCTTGATGGTCTTGACTTTGGTTGGTGCATCTTCACGTAAGCAGAAGTCGTATAGCTTGCATATCTTCTGTCCAGTCACCAACACCTTCTTTGTCGATAAGCCAGGATGCAGAAACTATGGAATTAAACAAATAAACACACATTGGACAATCGAAATCAGTGAGACAGTTTTTAAATAAATGAATAAACGTTTTGTATAAAATCATTTGAGGTTTATTTTATTTTCTGAATGTTTGAGATAGAAAACGAAGGATTGCGTCAAAAGCCAAAACAGAAACGCATCTCATTTTACTCGTCAATGTCATGAATTAACATATGAAAGATGTTAAACGGATTGGCTTTTGTAACCTTATCTACTGATCCAAAGTATTGATTTAATGGATATCATAATCATTAAGTTGGCATTTCTCCTAAGCTGATATTTTCTGCTGTAGCAGAGCGTACATAATATCCAATGACATTACAGAAATCTGGAAATGTTGAAAAATAAGACAATTATGATGTTGAGGCAAAGCACTTTCAGCATCACAATACTATAACGCTGGTAAATCAGTTCTAACGCGGCCAACTACGTAAAAAGTAAATTTACTTCGCTAAGGTCATAAATCAGACCGGTAATATGTAAGATGCCTCACCCCATATGACTGAATAAACTCCATTCCTTCAAGTACGTCTGTTGCATATGAAGAAGTTTTCGTATCCAATATGAGATGAACTAGGAATTTTGATTCCCTTTCTTGTTGCCCATAATCAATGACATTTTCTAGTACCTCGCATGTAAGATGTTCGTGCACTACGTACAATGTAGCTAGTAGATAAACAAAACAAATATGTGCAACGTGTAAACATTCCTTTTAATAGTAGTAAAAGTAACTTTTCCACGAAGACCAGTTAATGTATCCAAAATAACAAAAATAGCATACTACCTTCTTCTATACAAATTCCTTCTACATTTGTTATGTGATTTGCATTTGGTAAATCTAAGAGACGCTTAACATATTCGTCCCAGTGAAAACCACTCTTCTTCATGATGTCTTCTGAAACGGAACGAAAATGAATCAATTTTACCAACTATTGCTGTTTCAATGTCATGACGAATAATACCGTTATATTCAATGCAAGACTGAATTATCTATACACATGTGCATGTGTGTAGTTCAGTGTTCAGGAACCGCGTTTCTCAGAATGAGAATAAGAACCAAACACCCTCAGTTGATAATTATTGCACTGAATTAACTCCTGGCCCTGGCGTAGCACCACCCATTTTAATCAGATGAGGACTTCATAATGTTTCTCAATTCTTAGTAGGAATTAAAAAACAAACACATTTGTGTAAATTAGGAGAAAACAACCATCAGATTTAATAAGTGATCGTTTTCACCACACTTATGTCAGATAAATATTGCAAACAGAAGCTTATTTATCAGCCTTAAATCCAAGCACCTGTGCTTTTTTTTTTTTTTTTAAAGTTTTCACCAGCTTAGTTATCAGCCTTAAATCCAAGCACCTGTGATTATTATTAATTGTTTTAACATTTACCAGCTTATGTTGTTTAGCTGATGCAATGAATAGCATTTCAATCACTCTGATTCAGTGACATGTCTGTGTTGCATATTGCTAGACCTCTGCACACTGGTAAGATACGCAATGCATTTGGCTAAATAACGTATAGCATAAACCATCGACGAAAGAACACAGATATATTCATAACAAAACGTTCAGCCCAAACAACACGTCAGCATAAACTTTAAGCCAGCACCACGAAATTATGTCACAAAATATACGGAATCTAACTGATGCTAACATACAATCCCATTGAAGTATGTGTAACCTTTTAGTTGTTACGAACATCTATACGTTACATCCGTCTAGAGTAAGTACTTTTTTTTACCTTTCATTGTTGTTAGGACAACGCATTTTTTACTGTCTGCAGTAGAAATTGTTCCCATCCATCGATTGTAAAGGCTACTCGTGTTCATGTTGAGTATAAAACAAATATCCTTCCTTGAAAGCAACTTTTCGTTTGACACGTCTTCTTTCATCGTTGAATAATAGTGTTCTAAAGAAAGTAAATAATGTATTCAACGCGTTTAAGTGAATGCATTAACGAAATCGAGCGTTGAATTTCATAAACACTTACCTACATAATGGTTGTCATCGGGGCATCTGTCATCATGAAATAATACACAGTTTAGTAATAATTTTCGCTGATCCTTTTTTTTCCAATTGGAACGATTCTAGAACTACAGTTGCTAATACCTTTATACTAATATCTGTTTGTAGCTCTTGTCTCTGTTCCATATCAGGTGAACCTAAAAAAACACCTTTGTTTTATGTTGGCAATATTAATATAACAGTTTTGGTAATATACTGTAACGTCACTTTCCTGTCTGGTGTGGCTGTCTTTAAAACTGGGGTTTGTCTTGACAAAATATGACAATACAGAATATGTTCAAGTGTCAGTGACATAGTGGTACCGTTTATTTAGACCTCCTATACATACAATGTTCATAAATTGTTGTTCTTACCGTATATGGCTCTGACAGTTATCCTTGCATTACGCAGAACGTTACTGTTAATGCAATTCCTCAACGAGTCGTCTTAACGCAGCGTACAGCACGGCGATAAACGCAACGCCCAACGCAGCGTTTAACGCGGCGCCAAACGCAGCTCACAACAAACCATACAACGCGGCGTTACACGTAGCGTAAAACGCAACGTACAACACACACTAAACGCAAAGTGTGACGCGGTGCTAAACGCAGCGTCTCAAATATGAAGGCTGCAAAGTTAACTTAACGGTGTCTGCAATGCCGTTAACCGATGTGAATACACTAAGAAACAATCGATGGACTAAATGACAGTTATATATCTTTCTGATAGCTGACCTAAGGCTAATTCACAAATTTTGATAATTACGGACTTGCTGAAAAATATCCAATCACAGAAGAACACTGATCTTTACTTAAGAACATACAGTGTCACGCATTTTAGAGCGCTACTAAATAACGTAAATGATAACAATTGGTCCCTGGGCGTAATCTCCCTAGTTTCGATAGCGCAGTTTGCTAACAATCCATACGACTCACAAACGTATTAAAAAATATTCTGAGCACTTACAATATCTACAAACAGTTATACACCGTGCCGTGCTATTAGAAAAATACCAACTTGGATAATAGAAAATGATTTGATAACGTACCGTACGTAGATGTCTTGTATGATACTTTGTTGAAGATTGTCACCTTACATACTAGCCTGAACAATGGCTTAAGTTTACGCGCGCGAGAATGTACTACTTTAAAGAACACCGCCTACACAGGTACAGGTACAGGTACAGGTACAGGTACACGATTGCTTAAGTCATAATAAACAACTTAGGAGGATAACGAGGTTTTCCCGGCAAATAATTATATCATTACATCTAAGCTTTAAAAGTTAATACAGCGTTACGAATCGCTTTCAAACTTAAAATACTACACAAGTTCGGTAACAATACCATATAGTATTACCATTATCATCTACAATTTCACGCGTATAGTTTGAAAGTCTCTTTTCTGGTATGTCTGGTAACTTTTTGCTGAAAAAAAAATGGCACAGATAAGTATAGACAAGACTGATGTAGATATAGAACGCTTTACAGAGCGAAACTAGTGCTGGATGATGTTTTCTCATAACAAGAATAGGAATCATTATACAAAAGCGTTATCTGTAAGGGTCCGTGTCTATAGTAGCTCTTTCAGATGTGTTTTCACGTGTATTTGTGGAATCTAAATCAAAGCTGACAATTCTAAAGCTTAAGAAATTAATTTTAATGAAAACATTCTTACGTTGGTGGTGCCGGGCTGGTACTCATTCCTAGAAATAAGAGACAGATGTTAAGTATCCACATGTATGTTAGCATGATGTTCATCCTGAACCATTTAAATAGCTCGTATTTGTTGGTTACCATCTTACTTCAGAAAAAAAAAACAGTGCATTAGTTTCTTTCATTTCGCGTACATAGTTATTTCAGGGGCTACCATTCATAACACTGCGATTTAGTATGTCGTTGTATTATGATATTATTTTAAGTCTTCAGGTTAGCTGTCATATACAAAGCAAAATCAATTGACATTTTGTTATGAAGACATTACGTCCAACGGTCTTTGCATTACTTTTACGTATGTTTATTCTCATAATGTTAACAAACTTACGTCTTTTTGCATCGCATCGTTGTTTTTCTAAACTTGTTCTATAGCATGAAATAAAAAAAACACAATACCTGTTCATTAAGTATAATAATTTTCAATTATTCGCTGGAATTCCTTCGCTGCCGCTTTCTGGGATGTATCAAATGACACTGATTACATTGTATGCGAAGTACTGTGGCTTCTGGTTAGCGCTTCCAGTAAAGACATCTATTTAGGGATCTCCACCAACTAAGGGCTGGGATTGTCTAGGTAGTAGAGGGCTGGGGTTGAAATCGATAGATAACTAACTCGAATATCGTTCTAGCTATACAATTTCTTTTCTCGTTTCCATAAGATAAGAGTAGTCAGTTAATAAGTAGTGATTCTCTCCCTAGTCCGTGTGGTATCAAGTTCTTACCTATAGCTCATATAGTCAACATCGCTATTATAGACGTGAATTGAACTGTACTTACGATTCTGAAAAGTCTGTGGGGAGAAACATACGAAAACATGATTTGTTTTCATCCGGATGATTTTGAGATCACTATATTATCAGTTAATAAAACGCTACGGTACAGATGGAATATACTTACCAAGCGTGAAAGGATCGTCTTTTTTCACTGCAGTTGAAATTGAATGCGTCCGTTGTAAGTTACCATTTTTCCTATGTCAAGAAGGGCAAGATTTGTGTTTGCAAATATACCTGGACGTTCTGAGTGGATGGATGGTGTGGCAACTTCTAAGCACAACAGCCGATACTCACGATTAACAATACATTCTCTGAAGTTTATCATTTCTGAAGCCACAGTTATATGTATCTAAGATAAGTTATTGATATAATATTGATGAAGAACCTCATGTTGATATAGAGCAGATCCAACGACACAATGGGAGCGCAGATATAAGTGAAAAATCACATGGTGGAGTTCTTTGAAAGAATATGTGGTTTCATCAATCACGCTGAACAAACCTATCATGATGAATAATTGTATCTTATGATATGTATATCATGAGGTAACACATGACGAGGATATCCATTATGGTAGAGGGAATACATGTAGACTAGAAGACCAGACCATTGTGTCTATGACTAACCTTCTAATACAGAAAAAGATGAAAGATAATTGTTGAACAACATATGATAAAAATACAATGATGAGTCAGCCAGGTTTTAAAATAATGTTAGTGAAACATTAATAGAGTAAACAATCATTGTGTCATATATCTCGTTAGTAGCATTAGCTTAACATTGTTTGGTGTTCCTTTGATAGTTATACAGTTGTATGCATCAATGATATCCACCAAATTGATTTAATATGAGAGCAATTGCTTGGAGAACAACTTTAACAACAGTCGTAAAATAAATGTTCATATTGTAATACCGAGGTAAAAAATAGGCTAGTTGTTTCAATTGCATGTAAAAACGTTTGTGGTTGAATCTATAATTCGCGGTTTAAACTTTGATTATTAATTTGAAGGATAAGCACGTCAACTAAATGTCATCTAATTCTAACTTACCGTCGAAGACTTCTGGCAACAAATCCTGTGAACAGGAGAATTCCATTCAACTGTATGTTAACAACTGACATTACCACAGTATTAAATGTATTGGCTTAGTTATTACATACCTTTTTGAATTATTACTGAATATTTTATAACTAAGTGTATATTTTTATAAGTAATCCAAGATCCCATCAGACTGGGTTCAGCAGCTGAAGGGTTTGAATACTTCAAAATCATGTTGATATGTGTTTTAATTGATAGTTAGAATTTATACTTTTATGTGCTTATGAAGCGGTCTTCAGTATTTTGTTTTAAAACTCACCTTTAGTACCTTTACCGCAGATAAATATGCATATGAAAAAGAACCCAAGCAGTACGACCGAAGCTAAAATAACGAGTATCAACAATTTTCCAATATAACGACGCTGCATGATTTCGTCTTGTTCTGTGTTTTAAAAGAGATAAGTAAACAAGAAAGAAATTAAACGTAATGAAGCAAAATCAAACAACAAGCAATAAAATAAATATTCGAAATGTATTAGAGAAAATGGTAGGCTCACCAAAACCGTGGAAAGTGATATTTGTTGTAAGCAGTCCGATTGGGAGGCCTTTACAGACACATGAAATAATTCCAACTTTCGAGCTTGGAAACAGTCGTAATGAAGAAACGGAATCAAAGTTGCCGTTACTTCGTTTGGTTGAACTGTTCGTATGTATCGCTGATAGAGAAATTGGGTTATCATCAAGAAACCAAGTTATAACTATCGCTGGTCTGGCCTCACGAACTAGGCATTCTACTCTCATGGCTTCCTTATTGTCAACATTGACGACTGAGCTAGTTTCTCCATTGATCGATAAAGTAATGGTTGGTAAAACTGAAAGGAGAAGAGAATGTTGAGTATGACGATTGTGTTTGGGAAACTTAAAATACTTATATGCCTGGAATTTAGCTCCAATAAAAACTGATATGGTATAGTGTAAGTGCTTTTGAAGATCCGTGGTTGTATGACTTTTATGACTTAATAAAATTTATCGTATCGCTATAAAACTCTCATTTTTTATGTCTAATATAGACACTAAAAAAATGAACTGGTACAGTACGATCACCGTCTCATATGTTACATTACTTTCTCTGCTTATGTTTGCTGTATAAAATGATTAGTCAGATGCGTAAGCAGTCCCTAAACATATGACTTAATACGTCATAAACTGACTCACACTGGTTTTCACACAATGATATGAACAATGCCGAATGTGATTTTTGTTACCCAGTTCCATCCGAGATTGTTTAGCTTGATCCGCCCACCGGGACTACGAGCTCAATCTGATCAAAGTAGTTCTGGTGCCAATCAGATTCCATACTTGGTAGAGATAGTGCCAATCGGAGTAAGTACAATGGTTTAAAATGCTGAACATATATGTACTTAATAGAATAATAAATATGAATATGAATAATGTCAGGTCTTGTAATAAAATTGACGTAGGGAAGTAGTTTCATGTACGCGTAAGGTTCTTGGACAATTCTTATCTGAAAATGCGTATTTCCTACATGCTTTTTACTTAATAGTCATGAGTTAATTAACCATGCCAACGAGTGTATGACTAATTTTATAAACTTTCTAGTACGTTTAAATTCAATATAAATTTAATAACATTAAAGAAAACCCTTAAAATAGACAGAGCAGAGCAATAAACGAAAGGGATATACAGATATATAAACTAACCAAACGTAAGGAACGCTGCATGTACGGATTTCTCTACTTTGGTGTTATTGAGTTTACTATGACATGTTACCGTTCCGTTGGTGTCTTCTGGTCGGTACGTTAATATGGAGAAACAATCAAATGTTCCATTCCGTTTTTTGTTAGGACGAATGTCTGTATTTGCAATGTCATCAATTTCACGACCATTAAAAAGCCAGGTTAAATTTGATGGAGGTCGAGCACCATAGGCTGAGCATAAAACGGTTAATGTTGTTGCCATGGGAACGATGACATCACTTCCTTTGTTGTTTATGCTGATAACCATCGTCGGGATAACTATGGAGGGATTAATTAAATATTGTTAACTTTGCGTTGTTCTTCGAAAGCAACATGATTATATATATACACATATACCCGTCTAAGAAACTCAAACAGACCAACGGTTATAATTCAATTTCAATGCTAAGTCATTTTCAAAATGGGACATGATGCAGTTTTTGTTTACACTAGCTGGATATTATGACATAATACTGCAATTGTCACAGTAAGGCCGGAACGACACAAATAAACCTTCAACTTAATAAAGTGTGTTCAGATACTTTACCAATGCCTCTCTTAACATTTCACGAACGGAAATTATTAAAGTACTTACCATACGTTTCGAAGTAAATAGTGGACAGTTCTCCGGGAAAGTCTCCTTCTTGGCTACTTAAGCAAGCTAGGGTAGCGGTTGCACTACGTGGAACAATGACAAGATCGGATGATGTGTCAAAGGTATCTTTAATGTCCTGGCTTGTGTTGTAGCTTTCAAAGATTATTTCCCAATTTGCCTCACTGAGTCCTCTCCAAAACAGGTTTACTTCTGGACGAGCTCCCTCGGCGAAGCAGGAGACGTTCGCTTCTTTCCCATCTGCTATAAACACAGTTGAATTGATGGCTGGTTTTCCGTTGATGGACATTTTTAAGCGGGGTCGAACTGTTCGGAAAAAGCAAAAATTAACACCCGAACCGCGCAGAATTGACCAATATGTATTCAACAGGAAAGAAATTCCGGTGTTACTCTACAAATTTCAAATAATACACCCACATGTAAACAAATCGAAAGAGATACTTTGAACAGAACTTTGAACATCAGCGTCCATGGCCAAGTTGGTTAGGGTGTCCGATTACAAATCGGGAGGCCCGGGCTCGCATCCCGGTGGAAGCTGGAAGTTTTTTCACTGCTCTTGATTTTCCAACTCATTACGATTTTCATTTATATATATTCATTTGCCTTTGTCGTTTACCTCCATCCACTTTAGGTATCACAAATGATTTTCGAGTTGGTTAGCATCATGTTTGATCTCTAGAGTAAGGCAAAATATGTCACCAAAAACAGAA
>JAAAKB020257112.1:0-10401 GCA_010014835.2 Apostichopus leukothele | reverse complement strand
AGATCATCATGCTATATCAGATGAAAGATAAAGAATTAAGGAATTTTATTTCAAGTTTTGTGATCTATATATTAAAGTTTTGCCCCATATTCAGTACATTTGTTGTGTGTGATAATCTCATTCAAAATCTGTTTTTTCAAAAATCTCCTTTCATGAGTCCCTTTGGATCATCAATATGCATAATTAGCTAACATTTATTCATGAATAAAACTAGAATTAAGAAAAGGCTTGTAAAATGGTCAATCTTTGATGGATTTTGATGAGATATACAGCTCTATCTTCATGATTTCTAATGCCTATTAGAGTGATTAGGACAATATTGTTGATAGGTGTCTATAGACCAGGTTTCAAGACTGACCGATCTCATACAGTTAACTGTGTATTGTACGATTGTACATCGCTACTATGATCTTGAACCGGGCAGTGGATCATCGTATTAAGATTTTAATTAACGGATATTCACATTCCTAGTAACGTTTGCACTGACTGAAGAATAATATTATTCTTGAGATGGGGGCCTGACATAATTACTAACAGGATACAGTAGTATAGGTAAGTAACTGATTGTAATACAGTAGGTACTCCACAGCATATATAGTAAGATTCCAAGCTGCATCATGTGTCCTGTTTGCCAGAACTGGTTAAATATATTAATCCATAAACTACAGACATTTTAAAACATCAGATTTTGGCAAATTTCAAAATCACACCCAGCAGAGGTTTGTTGATTATGACTTTGTCACATACAAGGTCATCTCTTTTGTATTAAATGTTTATAAACACTTCTATATAATGAGGTACTGTACCAATGAATGGGTAATAAATAGTTAATAAAATATAGATTTAGTTTGGGCACATCGTCATGTGTATGCTGTACAGTCTATTTGTAGTGTTATTATATTAATGGTTTTATATCTATTATTTTATTCAGTGTACTGACATATATTTATTGTCCATTAATTGCAAGAAGTCTTCTCCTCTACAAAGCTCAGCAACATTTGCTGTTTAAGTATAGAATTAACTAAATTGCAAGTTTCTATTATATTGCCCTATGGACGGCTCATTAGCTTAGTCTGTGATTACATAATTAATACCGGAGTTTATATAATGCTGAAAGTTAAGCGACTGTGAACGGAAATGATCCATAAAATAATTAAAGAATAGCAGCTCATTAACTCTGCATTCAATTCAAAAGAGTTACAATTGATAAAAGTGCTTGAAGTCAGCAAAGAGAGTTAATTATTAACTTGGACGAAATGAAACTGAGTATGTGCAACTTTGTTGTGCATTGTTGAGAGGCAAAGGATATTTAAACTTATAATAAGCTTGATGAGAAGAATGGATTGTTAAGCATGTTTAATACAGTTTTTTACTTCAACAACAGTAGCCATTAGAAGAATGGTGTAGACCCATTTAGTATGTAACAACAAAACACTCATATACACGAGAATGAATGCATGGTTTAGACCAGTTTAGTATGTAACAACTATACACTCATCTATATTAATGGTTTAGTTTGTAACAACTTTGTACTTGAACACTTGTAAACTGAATAACGGGTACTCGTGCACCCTTATACTATAGTTTTAACTGATAAAGCCATGAGAATCGGGGGCTCATATACGTGTATACGGTATTCACACTGACTGTCATGTTTTGCAGATGTCAGTTACCTTTGTCACAAATGAATTCGTTACTCAAAGGCTGTTTCAACTAACGACTGGTGAGGAGTCTAAACAACTGTTCCTATGTTTGACTAGTAAATATACCTTTGTAAAGATGGTTCAAATTGCAGATTTTAAGCGTTTTGCAGTCACAGTATAATCTACAGACATTGTAATTCTTCACGCTTGGAGAGCCTGCATAGATCGGTTATGCGTCATTAAAACAGGAACACATTTTACAAATGTCAAGGTCTACTTTAGATAGAATATTTTATAATAAATGAACAGTTTTCTGTTCAATTTCGGATCATACAGACTTTTGTTTCCTGACCTTCGATAGTATGATTTTTTTTCCTTTTTCCTTTTTCGTACTTGATTGGATTTGACGATAGTACTACGGACACCTATGGTCAATTTGCCCCATATTCAGTACATTTGTTGTGTGTGATAATCTCATTCAAAATCTGTTGAAATGTTTCGAAAAGCTCTTTTCGTTTCCAAGATATACACATTTGAAGTTTAAAAAATTGGGGAAACTCATTAAATATGTGCAAACTATGACGTGGAGTGTTGCACTCATCAACATTTCCTATTTGAGGCCTTTATAAGTTAACCCCTAATCACAAGCCCAAATTTGAATAATGTGATGTTCCTCTGTTCACAGAAGACAATCAAATATTTCAAAAATTCGCCTTAGTCCCCAAAAGCTATTTGCATGATTTTTAATGCATATTAGAGTATTTAGGACAATGTCGTTCATAGGTGACCGTAGACCTGTAAAACTTATCCATTCTGCTAGTACGCCAAAATCTTTTCAAAATCAGGTTTACAATTTACATTCCCATAGTCTGTAATTATTATTATTAGTATTCAATCAACTTGAAACTGAAAACTGGCAATGCACTTTATACTCACTAACATGTTTGCCAAAGTGTCAATCCTATCTAGATCCAGTTTTTGTTCCTACCCAAACGTAAAAACAAAAATATCAGTAAAAGGTATTTGTAATTACATGTGTAGTTTTCGTTCAAAATTCTCCTTCACGTTACATTTCAAGAACCTTGTACACTGTTTCTTGTGGGATGTTAAAGCTTGTCGTTCAATTTATTCGTTATCGATCAGTGATATAGTCATCTATACGGCGTTCTATAGCACCGAGCCAAACATCTTAATAAAACTTAATCCCTTATTTACTAGGGCGTGTTTGTAAACTCATCGTAAGTTAAACCATAAACAAATCTTTGATTGATAAAAAAGAAGACGCGAGGATTAAACGGGTCACTCCAATTTCAGAAGCGATTGTTTTTGTGTTATATATATATTTTTTTATAAATGAGCAAAGCTTATACTTTCTACAACCTATCATCTTGTTGATTGATCTTGAAACAATTCACGCGCGTCAAGTTACAACTCCGACCTAGTTTAGAATCATGATGAAAACGTTTGTATATATGTATCGATGTGCTCAGCCCATGCTTTTTGGTAAGGAGATACGCACCGCCAAGTAAACACGAATATTTAAAGCACTACACATGCTGCGTGGTTTGTTCATTACTGAGTCGGAACTGAAACTTTGCAATTGAATATAGGCTACACAGTAATTAAGAAGAAAACGTCAAATAAACGAAACTTTATTTGGAAACAGAAATCAAGATTGAGCCAATTCGGTAGATCTTATATCTGCTTGGGCCTTCGTAAACAAAGTTGGAAATATTTAATTTCATATGAAAATATTAACAATTTCATCACTGCCGGATAAAGAATACACACACTAACACCCCAGTGGGCAGAGAATGAAATATTTTCTCGTTACTCACGGACGGGAGTAGGGAGGGGAGGGGATGGTTCCGCACGGTGGAAGAGGGTTCAATTTCGGGGGTCACAAACCTCGAGAACATTGTGAGGAAGCAATCCCGCAAAAAATCATCGCAAAACGTCCAGACAAAATGGACCCTCATCTGTGCATTCTGTACCATAAATTCCAATATTTGTATGATTTAAGAAGGAAAAAAAAGACATAAGAAAATATGGATGAAGAGATTAAAATGTTAAGAGTAAGTTCTCTTATAATTCCGTTGAATCTATGATTTATTTTTTCATCAAATCGCTTGTAACTTGGATTCCCTGATATGTACGTGTTGTCCTCTTTACTGGAGTGTTAACCTTAGATAGACGTCATCATTCAAACAAGAATGACATAACTTTAATACGTTCACATCTAATGTCAGTGTCCGAGAAATATCAATCTACAATCGGACAAGACAACTTGCGGGCAAAATTTTCCCATCGGGATGTAATTTGATTGTTTTTTTCTTCTGGTTTTCAAAAGTTGATAGTCGAAGAAAAATAATAGCAGATTACGGTTATGAGGAAAATGAGAAGGAGGTACATTACAAATCATGCACGACTCTAGATAACTGAAACGATAATTTTCTAGTCAATAACGAAAACATTCAAATGCCACTTTTTTTTCAATTATGGCGCGGAAATGGAGACAAGAATGCGTGAATTAAAACGATAATGGATTTGAAATGGAATTTTACTGCCAAATATATAACTAAATCAGTTATTGAAAGGCTTTCAGCCAAGTTGATACATGCTTTATATAAAATATTATAAAAAAAAAACCACCACGAGCTCTGCAAGGCGCAACCAAACAAGAACCACTAAGGCTTTCATAATGGTCCCTTTTTTTTTCTCTTTTTTTTTGTTGTCATCGCTAAACTTTAGTGATGGGTTCGGGTTACAGATCCCTGGCTATCAAAATTTATCGATTTTGAGCTAAATTTATGATCTAGCAATTATTCTTTAAAAGCATATCTTTGGTCCGATCTGGGCATGTTTATTGAAGTAGATAAGCATGTTTGTTAACAGTGTCTAATTTCTCGCTCCGTAATGGAAACTCAGGTCTTTGAAAGATGATATTCTTGATACAGAGGATAAGGCACAAACTAAAACAAACTGAAACACGGCTATAAAGCCCAAACCGAACCGTGCGAATTATTGCCCTCCCTTCCCCCGCCCCCGCCCGCCCCCCCCCCAACCCCCGCCGGGGGAGGCGATGCGTTTTGAAAATGGGAGAAAGGGGGCTTTCATATCAGACAAACTGTTTCACACAATAACTGCTTTGGACGATCTATATCTTCTTGCTTCCTCCAAACGCACTCGTACCCCTTCTATCTGTGGGTACCTCCATTACCTTTCACAAATCTCAAGGAATTAACTATCTATAACCCCCACCCCTCATTTTTACAGCAACAATTCAAAATAACGACACAAGACTAGACAAAAATTAATTGTAAAATATCCATGTTAGTAAAGCATACAAATTTAGCACAGCGAAAAAAAAAATCTAATTCCAATATACAATGTGTGTAAATTTTAATGTAATTTGCATTTTCATAATCCTTTAAGCCAATAACCTTTTGTGCTACATTTTACTTCATAATAAACATATTTACATATTCAAGCTATTTAACCCATTAACTAATTACTATTTATTAAATAGGCCTATCACTACTTACTAGACTTATACTTCACTTATTCAGTCGTTTTTTTCTTTGTTTTTCTTTTCAAGACAGCGAAAGTTAACACGAGAAGCATAAATGCATATAAACAAATCTGCAACGAAGAAAAAAAAAACAATCTGCTTTATCGGGTGGTACCACTTCTCACCTCCGCCTACCCCTCTCCCCTCCCTCCCCCATCCCCTTTCACAACGATGTAAACTGAATCACCTGTCTCTGCCATCAGTTCAAATGTTAGTGCACACTGGCGATAAGCCCTACCGACTTGTCTAAGAACTACAACACATCTGACTTCACTCATATATGTTTCAAAACTACGGATACTGTTAGGAGAAGATTAACTACCCCATTTGACTTCATCGCTTCAAATCTGTTTATTAGTCAGGTGGCTAATATTTAAGTCCAAGTTCCCAAATGCCTCCATTTTCAAGCACAATAACCACTACAAGTCAAATCTTACCCCAGCGATTATTATTGCGCAATTGTCTGAATTGCAAGTCGTAACCCTCATTTTATTTACAAAAGTGTTACTGATAGATATTATTTACGAAAACGGATGAAAATTATCAACTAACTCTTATCTTGTTTGTTTATTATTTCTAATAGATAACTTTTGAAAGAATCTCCCCCCCCACCCCCCCACCCCCCATCCATGTTTTATGATCAGAGCAGGCATAATATGCACATTAATAAAACTGAGAAATTTGAATTAAGAGATTAATGGTTAGTAATTCCCCATGAATACAATATTCTAAGATAAATAAAACGGAACAAAAATGAAATATTTAAAAGATTAAAAATTATGAATAATTTCTATTTATACATTTACGAACAGACTGCCATTCAACCACCGACACATCATTCGATCCAGACATATAGATTGTCTCACGTATCAAATAATAGCATTAGACAGCTGTTTTCGAAAGTAATCTTTATAAATTTAAATATAAAAAGCCTTATTATGAGTACTTTAATGTAAGTAAAAAGCATTAATATTCAAGAAAACTAAAAAAAAGTAAATAGATGAATTAATCTTTTCTTTTATTAATGGTATGAATATAGAGTGATACAGTCTGCAGAGCAAACTAAATTTAAGTGTTCTGTGGAAATATCAACCACACTTCAAGACCAAACGTAGCATGAAATCTGGGTAAAGTTTTATAGATTTTTTCTAGTTGTCTGAGGGAAAAACCCGGGCCTTACATTTCGGTTGTCTGAACAGCAAAGGTAATTTTTGGGGGAAAAATGTAGCAAACTAACAGTGACGAATATGTGTTGGTTGTCCATACAGAAATTTGGTGGTCTCAGACGACTGAACTACCGTTACAAATTTGCCCTGATGAAATGGAACAGTCCAGAATGAATAAACATGACTGTATGAATAGTGAAACCAAGATCCCACTTAATTACTAGATAATCACTGATCGATAAAGGTTTACGCTAGGAGACAAAAGCAAATGATCGTCATATAAGTTTAATTTAAAACAGTAAGAATTTTAATTAAAAAAACAAATGCCAGAAAATTAATTGCCAATTAATCTAAGAGTGCATTTTGCAAAGTTTTAAACTGCATATCTGATGAATATGATGCAAGAACAAGAAAAAGAAAACAAAAACTAAAATAAAATATGGAAACTGTTAAAAATTTAAGTTTTCAAAAGAAAGAGAGATAGTCAAGGAACTACTATTACTAGTTTAATCAACTTGACCAATTGATATCAAAAGTTAAATTCATTAGATCACCTGGTCATAAATATATAATGAGGCCAGAGCGGCTTTGTTCTATAATCCTACGTAAATATTTGCATCGTTTATTTACAGTTTACATAAGGCATTTTATTAGTTCAGGAAGAAATAGAAAAAAATAAGTATTTTCTTAAAACATTTTATCAAAAGATATAAAATTGTTTTCTCCTTCAAAGTCTTCTTGATCCATTTTTACCCGTTTCACTTACATCGTTTGAATTTACTTCCTCCCACTGTTACTGCACAGCCAATCACAATCAACAAATAATAACAACACTCATGAATAATGATGTTATCCTAATGAATTATTCATATCTTAATCGAAAGCACCATTCTCTCACATATGAGATATGATGAATATTCATAAAACATTCTTCTTCCATTAATGCCAATTTTTTTTTTAATTTTATATGGACTGGATAGGTTGTATTGTAGATGTAGAAAAATGAAGAACTACCACATTTTTTGAGAAAAAAAAATGGGAAAAAGCTGTCAAAAAAAAACAAGACATTTTCCATAGTAGAATATTTCTGTAACATCTTAACAACTTATCAAATTGGTGATTTTCTGTCTTCATTCATCTACAATGAACATCCTACCTTAATTCGTAAATTTATTACAAAGAACCACTTTTATTCAATCTGAAAATCAACATCATTAGGTTTTTTACGTCAAAAATAGTCTTTTCATTTCTTGGTCACCTGCGTAGAGCAGTAGAACACTTCACTTTCACAATCTCTTTCAACACTCCTTTCCGATTTTTGTTTTTTCTCGTTTTCTTGATATCTCCCTGCAATCTCTTCTTCTCATTTTGATCAACAATCCACTAAATTATTCAGAGTAAATAAAATTATCCTAAACTTCACTACCTCTTCTCGTGGTGACTCATTCTCTCAGAGGTCCTCGGACCAGCCATCCTGCGAGACGGACGTGAACCTCGGGTTGATGGGGAACTTTCTCATCACCTCTTTAAGTTCGTTCTCATTCTCAACGATGACTATCGTGAAAGGGCTGCCGGGAACGTCACTATCCGACCACTTCACCTGGATCTTGTATTCCCCGACCTCTGTCGGGTTGTATCGGACATCGATGGTTCGATCCTTCTTGGAGCTTCTGGTCATCTGGACTTTGAAGGCTCCTGAAACGGGGGATTTTAAAGAGAGAAAATGACCGACTTGTCAATACGTTTTTACCTGGTTTCGTAATCTACAAGATTGATCGATTGATTGGTAGCAGCAGACATTCAGAACTTGTCAAGAAATTAATAAAACATGCAAAAAACATAACCTTCTTTTTGCATAATTTAGTCAGAATAACCTTCCTACAGATCTCAGATTTTGATGAACTCTTTCAAAGTTTTAACAAAACTTTACCCAATTCAGGATATCATAGATGAATTAATACTAAATAGTAAAATATTACAATTAACAAAGTATTAAACTTTCTTTAGTACCTTCTACAACTTCTTTTCTACATATTATTTATTCATTATTTTTTCTACATCAAGCAGCTTTGTCACATGCTCATTTGCATATTATCAAGACCTTGTGGCAGAAACAGGAAATTCACTAGGTGATAATAGCACACATTTTCTGAGAAAAAATCATTAAAATTAGACCTTATCCATAATCAATATCCTTAATTTTATTTGTGTATAAAGTTTAAAAATTGATTTCCTTGTTAAAAGCTAGAGTAGACCTCACATTTGACTACAGACAAAATCATCCTTGGTACATCATCAATCCATTTGACATATCTTGAAGGTTGAAAAAGAATGTGTGAAGGTTGAACAAAAGAATGGACATAAAATAACTTTGGCTGATATTGATTGGACGATTATGATTATTCTGGAAGACATTAAAAACGTGATTGTGTCTTTATTTGAAAATCCACTTGGATGTTCGTCAAGGTTTCTATAAATGTTTGCAACACCTTTTCCAGGAGACATGACTAGATAAAAAATATAACTGATGGAATTAATTACAGAGCTTTTCATATTCCTGACAAACTTTTCTAGAAATGTCAAAGAACATATGTTGAATATTGAAAAAAGAAACTGTATAATTTCATGTTTAGTTTTGAGGTATATCTTAAATATAGGTTTTATATTCCAAATAGACTCTAATTGAGCAGTGTTGCCTACTCATGAAGTTCAATGAGTCCAATTGCAACAGGCCCCCTTTTCAGACTAGAGTTTTAATTACTTTTTTCGTTCTTAATGTTAATGCGGGAAGTGTTTTGCTAGTAACTGGAACTTGCAACTGAACGAATTTTGTTCCTCAAACGTATATTTATAAATTAGCCATTTTTGGGGGGTTCTAAGTCATTGATTCAGGTGCATTCATTTGTGTACACAGCTGGTGTGAATATTGAACATGGCTCTATTATTAAATGCTTACATGACCATTTTAAAAAAGCAAAAAAAAAAGTCAAATTTCATCTAAAACGGTATTGATCTGTATAACGACTGTCACGCCAATTCGAAACTATGGCGACTACGTGAAGTGTAAAATGCGTCCGTGGCATATTTGCAATTAATATTTACATTCATCGACTTCCTACATGAAGAGGACACCGCCCATAAACTCTCAATTCCTTGTAAGCTTAACAAAATGAAAGGCCCCTGCATGGTTACAAATTTCAGTTCCAATACTTCAGAGCCAAATTTCTCTTCCCAGTATACTTAGTTTGAGTAAAAGTTCTGCCCAGATTCTTGTATAGGCAGATCAGCTAGTAGTGCTTTGTTTATTATCTGCTATAAAAGTGCCGTCCGCCGAGTAATAGCAGGCTATTAGTGTTCGTGTTGACAAATAATAGACTTGGTGAAGGTTTTACTTGAGGCTTTCATAAACGCAGAGTTTTTTAGGTTTGATCAGAGAAAAAACGTAAAAAAACGTGTGCAAGTATATATTTCAATCGCTCTTCTGGTTTTCAAGATTCACCGTTGAAAAAAAAAAGTAGAATTCTCCTTAATAGCTTAACTAATGACTTTGCACCCTCAGTACAGGCCCTAATTAGTGTTAATGGTAAATCCATTGTTTTATGAATTCTAGTAATTCAACTGAAACATTGTTCATTTAACCTTGTGTAAGCGGCAGAGCAAACTTGGATGACGGTCAATGCCATTTGTCTGATGCTCAGGAAACTATAAACATTGTAATGCATTAATTGTAAAAAGAAATAATCGAAAAAATAGAAAAACTCTTGTTGACCATATCTTGAGTTTTGTGTTTACATCTGAGGGACTGAACCCATTGGTCGGTGTGTTAGTCTCTATGGTCCAGTCACTTTAACTGATGAGCCAAGGATGTTGAAATGATCATTTCTCACAAATTACAAATGGTATAGGGACTAAACCGGGACAGAAAGCAGGATTTTTTAAAAGTATGCAATATATCAAAATTGGTTTCGTGTCTAATAAAGGGCCTCCTTTAAACATACATGCATAAAGGGGGGAGAGGGGA
>JAAAKB020257101.1:0-10401 GCA_010014835.2 Apostichopus leukothele | reverse complement strand
TTACACCTCATTCGAAACTAGGTCAAATTACCGGCATTAGACGTTTCTTTTTGCGCGAGTCTTCACACCCTTTAATGATGTTAGAGAGAACAAGTTCTTGTAAAAATCATATACATATATTGTTGTTTTCTTTAAAACTTAAGTATATTCCTGCAACATATGTACAATAATGTTTGCCAACAAAACTTTCTTTCTACAGTAGGGTGTTCTTGGGCTTAACAATAACAAAGAAAAATGCCGAACAGTTCCAACACCTTTGATGCATTGTGGGAAGACCGAGATGTTCGCTTTGATATCAATCCATCGTAAGACTTACAACTTTTTTTGAAATATATTCTGGGCTCGAAATAACGGACGGCTATGGCCGCTGTGCCCTTGCTGATGGCCCCGATACCGCCTGAAAATTGACCTTCATCGAAGGCCAAAACTGCTTTCATGCCCTTTTAATATGTATGGCTATCGGTGCCCTTCTCGAGTAACAAAATAATGCACAGGAAAAATATTCCGAAAACAAACTAAAATATATTTCCAACCCCATAGAAGGTCCAACTCGATCGCACTGTCGATTTATCCATGAAAGTAGATTGACTGCACCAGTTCCTCGAAACTTTGTGAGATCGTTCTTCAAAGATCTTTGCTTCGACAATCTTTCCACTGTCACACATTTAAGTCAATGGAACTTCTCCACTGAATTTAAGCTGCTTTGTCTCTTACTGCTTTCTTCCCAGTCACCACTCAAACATTGCTTAAGATGATCTGTACACTTTCCCATTTGTGGGACATATATTTGTATAGTCAATAAATTTATATGTCAACATTTTCTTGTCATCATGTTTAGTCAAAGTTTAGCCAGGGGCTATCCCATAATTTCATATCTAATACAAGTATAATTTTTATATCTAACTTTATATTTACCAGCTGTAATCTTTACAAATAATTGACATAAATTATTAAAAGTGATATTTTGCATCTCAGGAGCATGGGTATGCGACCAGGAGAATTTCCAGTGGATGTTTTAGACTCAGTGGAAGATACCAAAGGAAATAATGGAGAAAGGGGTAAGTGTTTCCTAATCATCACCATCAACACTAGTAAAACAGCCCAGAAGGCTGTCATTTTTATTTTTAATTTAAGATTATTAATTATTAATTTAAGATATGGATCCATGTGCCCATATGTTGGAAAGTAGATTACATTTTGTGGAAATTCAAAGTAAATACTCAAGTTTTTGTATTTGGTAATTTGGAGAGATGTAGACATTTCTAAATAAGATACATGTGCCCTCTAACTTAGCTGCATTTCATGTGGGGTCGGGGTGGGGTGGATTGAAGGGTGTGGCAGAGGAAATTGTTTTGGGGAGAAGCACCAACTAAACTCAGTTCTTTTGAAACAGATATACTTTGGTTATATCAACTATTACATGCATGTGTTATAATATTTACCAGACACTAAAAGTAAATGGACTTATAATTTCCTTCTGTTTGTATGTTCTTCTTTCATTAGTAAAAATAAAGAATTTTACTGGACTATCCTTTTAAAGGATATTGTTATTATTTCATTTCTTCTCAAATTTCACAGGAAGGCTGATTATAACAAACCTTAGACTATTGTGGCACTCCCACTCTATGCCTCGCATCAATCTTTGTAAGTAACCATTGTTTCTCTCTTCTGGATTTTCTTAATATCAAACACTGTTTAAAGCTGTCTTCCTTTTTTAATGTCAATACATGAAAGCTAAACTAAAATGCCTGCAGATTTGTATTCAAAGTCACAAAACAAGCAATGGTGTTAAACTGTACCTCTTTTAAGCTTTTAAACTTTTAAACGCTTCATCTTCTTCACAGCTGTGGGGTACAACTGTGTCATCAATATCAATGTAAGGACAACTAATTCGGTAAGTCGGAAGTTTCTTCTGTCGAAAGATCTAAAGGTAACATTTTATCTTTAAAGAAAATTCAAAGGAAAGGTTTTCTTTTGAAAAGACCTCATAATCAGAAATAGGTGTTCAGTTATTTTGTTTGCAGTTATTTGTCTTTATCTATAACAGTAAGAAAAATTCCAAACTTAATTTTTGAAAATACTCTGTATTTCAGAAGTTGCAGCCAAGCCAAATCAATATACTACATTTTTTGCATTTGCTTCCTTTTAAGGAGGGGGTGGGTGGGTGCGTAGGTAAGGTAGGGCTTCCTTTCTAACAGTTTGTTTTCTAACCAACTTTGAGTACTTTGTTTGTTTACTTTGCAGAAATTACGTGGCACAACAGAGGCTCTGTACATTCTGACCAAGTGCAATAATACTCGATTCGAGTTTATTTTTACGTACCTCATCCCCGGCTCGCCCAGACTCTTTACGACCTTCATAGCTGTCCACAGGTTCTTATCAGACCTTTTTAAAAAACTGTTAATCCATAGAAATATTTATTTCGATATATGAATGGTATGATCGGTTTTTAAAACAATACGACTTAATTGGTCCAAATGGAAATAAATGGAACTTCTACACACAAAGCATTAAATGAAGCCAACACAAATTACTTAAGGTTATGGATTCCTTGCTTCCATCCAATGTTTCGTTTCGGATTTTCTTCTGTCATTTCATTGATGTTAGTGTTAAATACTGCTGCTCTTTAATGGGCTGTAGTAGACATACCTATCAATCAATACTGTACATTCTGACAAAATTGAAAGTTAAAATCTTATTTCTGTTTTGAATTCTTTCATTTCAGGGCATATGAGACGTCCAAACTGTACAGGGATTTGAAATTAAGAGGCGCTGTGGTGGAGAATAAGCAGTTAAGGCTGTTACCGCTTGAACAAGTTTATGATAAAGTGAATGGTGTTTGGAATTTATCAAGTGATCAGGTAACATAGCATGTCATTCTAACATCTTCTCTACCTTTTATATTTTATTTGAAGATGCAAATGTGATTGTAGCACAAGTAAATGAGATTAGACAAATGCGAAGGAGGAGGGGGAATGATTGGGGTGGGAGAAGATAAAGGGTGGAAATTGGACAGTTAAGGGGAGGAGAAAGGGATATACTACATTCTATAGTTAAGTGAAGAATGCATCATTGCTGTTTGAGGGAAACTTGAGCATACATTGTTACGAATTCTGTTGTGGTTTGTTGGGAAGGTATTCACCCTTTCTTTTTGAAGTTTTCATGGAAGCTGTTTGGAGATGATGAATAGCTAGTTGGTCCAATTAATTACAAAACCTTGTTAATGATATAAAAAATCAGAAGTATGGACAACTCGATAGATGGAAAAATCCCTGGGACAGTCGAGAAAGTTTTCCACTTCATTTATTACAACTTTGTCAGAACTACCCAAAGCCTCAGATATATTTTTTTTTAATTTTGTAAATCCACCTGGATTCATAAAAGATAGAAAAAAGGGCTCATGTCTCCAGAAATATATTAACCCTAGGTCCATGACCAAGTGTTGCAGATATTGAAGGAGGCAGTGTTGTATATTTTGGTTTACTAATTGACAGTTTCTCTTATAATAAAACAAAAGAGGTTGCAACATGAGTTTTGTACGTCATTTCCTGATCAGTATTTTTGGGTTTTTTTTACTTTTCAGGGCAATCTAGGTACATTTTTCATCACCAATGTCAGACTAGTGTGGCATGCTAATCTCAACGAATCCTTCAATGTCAGCGTGCCATATTTACAGATGGTGAGTGTATTTCATGGCATAATATATCTAATGTTACATAGTTATCTGTCAGTACCAAATGAGCTGATTTGCTACAGGGATGTAAAGAAGCATGACAGCATTTAAACACAAAATCTGATATTTTCAGTATATTGCAGTTAAATCAAATTCAAGCACCTTAAAATTGCTATGTACACCCTGGCTGTATTATTGTATTGTTTTCTTATGCAGTTTCGGTTATTTAAGGTCGGTGTCATTTGTAGTTCTGATGAAGTTACTTCTTGAATTGTAGACCCAGGGAATAATTTCATGATCAAGTTTGAAGTTTTGAAGGTTATGAACTCTGTCTATTATAAAATAATATGGTTCCTGTGTACAAAACCTGCTATACATCTTTGCATTGTATAGCAACTTGCCCATTAGCATTTTGCTCTGCAAGACTAAATAAATTACTTGTCAAATGACAGGGCACTTGGTTGGTTTCACTTTTTTGAGTGATTTCATTGTTTCAAACATAAATAAATTTTTATAATTTTCATTTTAATATGTTTCAGTTAAGGTTTATCTGTTTGCATCAAAGCTGATTGGCAATTTAATTAACATTTTGTAAATATTTCCTTCTTTTTGACAAGCGTTCTGTCAAAGTGAGAGATTCAAAATTTGGAATGGCTCTAGTGCTGGAAACATCATCACAGGTAAGGATTCACAAAGATATTTCTTAAAAGATATATTTCTCTATAATCATGTATAGAAGATAACTTGCAATATTCCACTTATCAAAGTGAGGATTGAGAATGAAGTGTAGGGGAAGGGGAATGATAGAGCATGTGATGGAGGTGAAAATATTATAGATCTCCTTTTTCATGTGGAGAATTGTCGTTATTTCATAAATAGCTTCAAACCCATAACTTAAAATGAGAAGCGAGTATTTCTAATATGGATATATTATACTAGTTTAAAACAAGCTTTCTAATTTTCTGTTCTCCGATTTTGCCACTGTCTACTTTTTTTCTTTCTTTATTTCACTGTTGAAATGGTTCATCTAAAGTCAGTCTTACTTTAAGGTCCTACCTTCCTACTTGACAACTTCTTTTCTTAACTATTTATCATGTACTTTGGATATGAAAGAAGGTTTAATACATAAGTATCTTGAAAATATATATTTGTATAAACTGATTAACATAGAACCACTATAAGAAGAATGTTCTTTTGTATAAGAATTTGAAAAGGCAAAGAAATTTGTAGTTGGAGAGACATTTGTGACATTTTCTGGGTTTTTCGTCGTAGCAGTACTCATATAACAAGTGTTTCATTTTTAATATGTTTTGGTGTTGCATCTATTCTCAGAGTGGCGGGTACGTCCTAGGGTTCCGTATCGATCCAATGGAGAAACTGCAAGAGACGGTGAAAGAGATCCAATCGTTACACCGGGTCTACAGTTCAAGTCCCGTCTTAGGGGTAGAATTTGAACGTGATGAACACCCACAGGTTCTCGAGGACCTCAAAGTCGAGAGTGTTCAAGATGACGTGGACATCGTAGACGAGGCGGACCATTCCGATGCTTTTGCAGTAAGTTGTGATTGTTGAACGGAACGATTGTTCTTCCTCGCACATGAACAGGCAAACTGATTCCTGTCCTGTTAGTCTCAATTAAAGCAGCCTGGGTAGCAGTCTAAGTGGAGAGGGGTCGGGGGGGGGGGGTGTTCCCTTGTCTTTTATGGGAAAAGTTGAATCTGAAAGGTTTCTAAATAAAAATGGTGAAACAAAATTTTAATATGCCTTGTTAGATCAGAATGGTTGACGGACTATTACTATTGAAAATTTGCCTTTTCTGTGCTCAAAATTGTAAGTAGCCATGTCTGGAGAGATCTGGATGTATGGTAAACCATAGTCTTACACTTTTCTACCAGTATTAACAAGGGGTGGGGGTGGGGGAGCTGCCTTGTTTGGACAGGGTCAAGCAGTACTTTGCCTGTCCCCCTAGAAGAGCATTTCCCTCCCCCCACCCCATCTAAAAGTGGTGTATAAAAATGCCTCTGGTTGAAGCATGCCATGAAATACAATTTACAAAGATTGTCCCAATTGGGCGGTCAGCTTATGATACTGATGAATATGGATACTGCCATCGTTGACACTTTCTGGTATCTTCACAACTGTATATCAGTATTGTTGGTAGTTTGTAAAAATGTTCACCTGTTTTAGGTTTGAGTGAAATCCACAATTTTCAATTCATATTTTACAGGCATATTTTGCAGATGGGAACAAAGAAAAGGACAGACCACCCGTGTTCTCAGAGGAGCTGGGCCTTGCAATAGAGAAACTGAAAGATGGATTCACATTATCAAACCTGTGGGAGGTAGTTGATAAGTGAGGCACATTGAAAGATATTACCTGTGTCGCCCTCTACACATGCCAATACTATTGAATGTATTGAATGAAAGATAACCAGTGTTACCCTCTACACATGCCAATACTATTAAATGAAAGATAACCAGTGTTGCCCTCTACCTATGCCAATACTATTGAATGTATTGTATGAGAGATAACGTGATGCCCACTACACATGCCAATACTATTGATGAAAGATAACCTGTGCTGCCCTATACACATGCCAATACTATTGAGTATTGAATGTTATATATGTTTAACGTTACAGTATTATCAGAAAAACGAGTGAGGATAACTAGTATTTAAATAGGATTTTATTTTTGGGTTTTCTATTAAACATATATGGAGCAGTGCCATATCGTTAGACTACTGTTATATCAATTTAATTGCACTGTGGAGGAAGGAAACATTAAAAACAATCTGGAAACTTGTAACAAAATGATTAGCTGTTGAGTTCAATAAATCTTGTTATAGCAACAGTTTCATGCAAAACTTTGGATATGTAGTAATCCTCCACTCAGCAAATTGAGCAAAGAATCATCAAGTTAGATTGACTGCTATCATCTTTGGAAAACATTAAATTACTCATGTCAGTAGAAGTTTGGTATCAACTAAGTCTTGCAAATTTTTTGTAGAATGGAACTTCAAAACAATCACTTGTCTGAAGTGTCTGATATGATGACCCTTAAGGCCAACCTTGAGAAATCAAACTTTAGATATAATCAGTAATGGTTCTAGCATCTTATAGCAATATTATTACATAGAATTTTGTTACAATATGCTATAAAAGTTTGCCTTAAAACTATTGCCTTGGCAGCTAAAATGCTTTCCACAATTGTCAACAGTTTACATGAAGGAATTTCTAAGACTTGAAAAGAAAGTTTGGGTTAATACTTTATTCAGTATACTTTATATGATGTGACCCTGTGCACCTTGATAAAACACTTTCATATGGATTTTACTTCTAGTTCAATTCTTTTGTTATTATTATTTTTTGTAGTTTTTGTATAATTGCAGATGGTTAACTTTTATCACCTTGAATTAATGGTAGATTTTTGTTTTGTCAACTGCATTGTATGTTACATGTTGATCAACACAGTGAATATAGAGATTTCACATAGTCAAACATTTGATCAAATCAAACAATTTTGGTCTCCTAATTCTCAAAGCAATCTATTTGAGACATGACTTAAAATAAGTCATTTGGGCACTTGATGTTATCGAAGAATGCTGTAAAAATCAGATATGCTTACTATAAAAAGTTGTGCAGTTACTTATACCCACCCAGTACAAAAACATTGTTTGGTAGGAAGGCTCTAGATGCACATGTCCATGGTTCATGACTGTCTCAGGGTAGGCCTACGAATGCTAGTATATTGTTTTGCTGACAAATAATACTCTCAAGTTGTTGTCAAGTAATAGTTTAACTTTGACCAAACTGTAACTAATGTCATTTTACTTGAGTTTTATTATATAAATATAAATAAATAAATACCATATATTAAAGTGCTGTTATCATGAAATGAAACATGCTCAAAAGCACTGTACAAAAGAACCAAAACCTGGAATATAAAATTACCAAACTTAAGTAAACCTAAAAGTAATAACAACAGCAGTAAAAGTAAAACATACTCCTCAGTTGTGACCAAGTTTGTTAATGTTCATACTTAAAACAAGTAGAAGTTTTACTTTACAGAACTAGGAAGCTGTTGTAGTCACTTTCACAATGCATGCTGTGGGTTTTTATCAGGAACTGCTGAGAAAATGTCTCATGAATAAAGGCTCTGGTGCTTATATTGTTTTCATAGCTCAATATATAATATGTTACTAAGAGGATGTCTTGAACATCACTGAAGGATGCTACAAAGTCAAATAGTGTGGTTGGTAGAAAATAAGTTTCTTGCATCTAATTAATTCTGGTTTGCTCAGAAACTTTGGAATGCTTTGGTTTACATCTGAGCTATGATAAATTCAAGTACATTCTGCGATTGTTCATTGCAACTGACAACTTCTAGGCAAGTTTCCCAGTTCAAGAAAGAATTCTAAAGTAGTTAGTGATTGTTGTTTCTCTGGTTGAGAAATAAAAATATAAGGATAACAAGTCAAGATAAATCATGAATGCCTTTAATAACTTGCTCACTGTGCTCTGTTGATTATCATGTACAGAGCTGTTATATTATGTAAAATAAAGTTAACAAAAATAAAATGAGAGAAAAAAGGCAAAAATTATCTTTTCATTATTTGTGTTTAATATGATTAAAGATGATTTCATAATTTTTATCATACAGCCTCATGCTTTAGGACTGACAGTAAACTCAAACAGTAACTGTGACCAAATTAGCAAAATCGAACTATATAGAAAAATACCCTAGTAGTATAAAATGAATACAACCTTCAAAAACATGAGAAGGAATTACCAAATATCATTTCTTTGAAACATAAAATTACACTAATTGTCTAATCAGTCATTTGTCTAATCTAAATCAGTCTCATCAGTGTGCCTAAAGATGGTTACATCTTAAAGTTGATAGAAAATGGGCAGAAATATAAAAAAAAGCCTCTAAAACTGATGGTACTAAGAAGGAAACATGCTCCACATAATTTCAATGTATGTGAAAGGGGGGGGGTGCAGCTGATGCACAGGTATCATTAATGCTCACAATACTTCTTTTCTTCTACACATGCAAGATTTGAAACAAATTCCTATCTAAAGTGCTTTTACAGGTTCTCTACTCACTTAGGAAGTTGAATAATTGTCTTCCATAGTCATACAATATTTGAAAGTAGACCAGCCTCCTTGGTACAATCATGCCAGAAGTGTGACAATCTTTGCAGAGAAAACCACCAATTAGTGATTCACTATTAAACTTGATGTTTTACCTTATGTGCTACCTCAGAGACACCACACTCTCTGTTATAACGTACTCTTCTGTTGTTACGTCACTATTTCTAGACCCAGAGTTCCTGCCGTTACTTTGCACTATTTCATTGGGAACACTGATAAAGCCATTCTTGCTTCTAGTTCTACTGTGATAGCTCACAGTATCAAATGCCGAACTCTCTTCCTCTTCTTCAAAGTCCAGACTGTAACTTCCGCTGAACGTATCTTGCAACGATAAGCTTTTAATACTTGGCTCGTCGATGAGGCTGGAAGCATCTCCGATGGAGTCATGTGATCCTTCTGACCTCAGGTCAACATCGTCATGGACATTGTCCACTGTGATCATTTCTTCCTGTTCGTGTGGCGATGCACCATCCAATTGATTCTGCAGCGTTCTTTCATCCCTCTCCTGTGACTGACTCGACGTATTATCTTTATCCATTCTACTCCTCTCGTGACGAGCAGTTTTTGGTCTGTTTCTTCTCCTTTCTCCCCTTCCTGAGGTGGATTCTGGAGATAATCTGCTACTCTGCCTAGAAGCAACTCCCAAACTCTCAGAGTCCCTGAAACTATAATCTTTCTCCGATTCTGACCTTGTGGAATCACTCTCATTTGGTTGAGGGCCATCCCTATCCTCAAAGTTGTGAGCAATGTCTTTATCGTCCCTTTGAACTTGTGAACCTGAATGGACTTTCAATTGAGCATCATCGTCTTCACTGACTATCACATTTATAACTTCATCTTCACCTTTTTCCTGATTGTTCCTCTTGTGCTGTTCCTCATTTCCATTCTCACTAACCAAATTGGTTCCATTGACACTGTCATTTTGACTTCCAATCACCGATTTTTCCGATGTATGATTACTTGGGTCTGGCTCAGTCGCAGAAGAGACTAGGAGAACCTTTGAAGGTGCAGTTAGGTCGCCTGGAAGTGTTCCACTCTCCGTTCGGACATAAAACTTTCTGACACTGGCATTTTGCAATTCATCGTCACCTGCTGAGTGTGTGGCAGTTGATTCATCTGTGGAAGATGCTGGTGATTTTAGCGTGTCTATATTTCTGGTCTGTCGCAAATTTTGATTTCTTGTGTTTGAGGCTGCAATTGAAAACAGTTTTACAAATAGTACACAGTTTGTAAAATACCAAACCGTAAAATAACAGAGAATAAAAGATGATATTAGGGATAGAAAGAAAAGACAAATAACTATTGTCAAATACAACCATTACTTCATTTTGTACAAAAGTCTGGAGTGGCATGGTTAATGGCAATTTTAATTTGAGTAAGACATTTTTGGTTGGCAAATGTTGTCGACCAAACTCAAAAGCTGCTTTTAAAGAGGTTATGAAATGAAAAAAAAATTCTTTATCATCGTATTCTGTACACTCGTAGCTTTCCAGTGATACCCAATTTGTGTCAAACGAAGCTTGCATTCTCGAGGAATAAACGATCAAAAATTCGAGGGTAATAAAAACTT
>JAAAKB020257090.1:0-10401 GCA_010014835.2 Apostichopus leukothele | reverse complement strand
TCTGGGGGTGGGGGGGGGGGGGGGTTTAGGAGAGAAATGTGTAACTGTTAAAGTTCACATTTCACACCTCACCTCTCCATAATGTATCATTGATTTCGAATAGCATACAAGACTGCTCCAAGACTGTTCCAAGGGCTAATATTGACCACGTCGGAATCTAATCTGTGATCGTCCAGGAGAAGGGTCAAGGGAGGGGTGTCTCCTCCTCATTGACAAAAAAAAATTGGTAAAATGGAAGGTGTTTATAGATGCAAGCCGGTGCTATATATTTTGCAACTGTTTAAACAATTGTGGAAGAATTATCGCCCTTTTAGTACCGTACTATCATTTAGTATTATTATACGTACTGTACACTTGGATGTGTTTAAATTATGTCTGCCAAGGGGGAGGGGGGAGTCGGAGGGGAGGGTGAGTCCCAGTATACGTGGTTTCGCCCCCTGCTGAACGGTGTTCTTAAGGAAAATGTTATACGACTTAAATCAATGTACAACTCCACACGTTACTACTTATACACATTAAAGGGAACAGTTTAGAGGCAAGTTTAAGTTTGGCTTCGAGAAAAGAAACTTTATCTAAGCATATTATACCGATGAAAGTTTTATATTGAATTTATATAAATGGCCGCCTATATTATGTTCATTAAAAAAGGTTATATTTGTTCTTAGCAAAAGGTGAACTTGCAGTTTTAGATCAATGGCATCCCATTTGTTTGCTTAAAGTCTCATTTTTTGGTACAAAACTAATTAAAGGTAACTAAACATATTTCGAAGACAGCATGTAGGTAATGAATGCAAATTTCACTACCACGCTTAGATTATTTTCTCCTACATTTTACAAATCAAAACCAGCTTCCTTTATCAAACCCGCAAACAAACTCAAAGCCTAGGTATTAGCACAAGCTTGCGTGTAGACCATCAATTTCTATGGTGTAGACATACTTATAGACTTAAATATTAGTTTAAACATGCCGCAGAATCCACTGAATTTTCACTTTTAAAGTTTACTTTTCTTCATGACGGTGGGAGGGGGGACTCCATACCCCCTGCACCTCAACAACCTCACGACCACCCTCCTCTTCCACCTCGCCATGTTAAAATCCTGCATTCGCCCCTGGACCCGACTCTGTGCGCGTCTGGATATCATGTGCTTTGCTGTGTGATCTATAGGTCTATGTATAGGATTGCGTTTTGTGACAATCGCCTTTTCTATTCTTCATCTATTTGACAACTTTATGGTTAAAACATTGCTGAAAATATTTTGTTTTTTTGTTATTTCAATAAAACTGGACAATAAATGGAAATGTTTAATGAAGGAAGCGATTCTGAAGATTCTTTGAACATGAGTTTATTAATATTTCTTTCTCTGTTTTCATGTTGAAAAAAAAGGTTTTCTCAGTACCAAAATCAAACCACACCGTTCGTGGACGGAAAGGGTGAAAAAAATAATCTTCTGGTCGAAGTTGTAATATGCGTTTTTACATTTTAAAGTGATTGAAAGTAAAAAAGAAAGAAACAACTTCCATGAATATGTTATCTTCTGTGTGTAAACTTACATAAACAGACATATAGGCCCTATACTTCAAAATACGAAATTCACTTTCAATAGGCTTGTGGATGTGTTGGAGAATTTGCGAAGACGTGGTTACATGATTTACGTCTTTGATCTCGAGTTACATATTTATACAATACATTAGGCCAAGTTGTCAAGGACAGATATGGTGATGGAAAGGTGTTACGTTTCTTCCTTGGGTGATGTGTGCCTTACGTGGAAATAATCGATTCTCTGTGTCATTCTTGACATTTTTGACAGTTATTTGAATTTACAAAAAAAAAGGGATTAAAGTGAACCAATAGGCTTGACCAGAGGAAATGACGTCACGATTATTTTGGTGTTTGTTTTTACCAAGTTTACCTTAAAGGAGTATTGAATGCTTGAAGATCTAAGTAGTGACTAAATATAAAGTGAAACATAAGTCAACACTTCAGGAAAAGATGGCCGTCTTTCTCAACACGACTCACTTGCCGGGAAGATTTTGCAGGGTAATATGCGAACATATCTAAGGGACCTTTTCTTTGACAATTCATAGAGAAATTTCCCAAGGTTTTCGCCATTAGCAAGAATGTGTATAATTTTGAACACTACTTTGTGCGAATAGAAATCTATAGAATGCATCCCGGTTCTGTAGACCCCCCCCCCCCCCTTTTTTTTCCTTCTGCCTGTCAATGACGGATTTTATTATTCCGCACACAAATCATATTGACTACACATCATATCCTTTTAAAGTAAAAGAAAACAAAATAACAATAATTCAAAAAATTGAAAGACGAAGGAAAATGGAACACAAAGAGACAGAAAGATACCTTTTATGAAGATATATTATTTATGTAATAATGAAATGGTGGGTCTCCTAAAAGTGACAGCCTTCTGTTAAATGGAATCAGCATTCTTCAGTTGAATCTGAAGCTTTCTCTTTCTTTCAATTCTGTAATTCCATAATCATAAAAGTTCATTATTTTAGAAGTTGTATTTCACATTAAAAAGCAAAACAATTTGCAGAAGTGTGAATCGATTTTTATGTTGTGCTTACATACAAGTATTACTAATACAGCAAACGTGTATGCCCGAGTGACAAATTTGAGGCCAGTATTGGGGTGGGAGAGAACTACTAATAAACAAATAAACATTCACACGCACAACATAATGTCGTTAAACTAGGAAGATTGATTCTGCTATTGACGAAAGAGGGTACTGAAGTTATTTGGCTGGTTGTGACATCAACACGTTTAGCGTGCTAAAATAGTCTATGTTTTTGGATTGAACAGAAGTCGGTTCCAGGAAGATGTATGCATTACTAAAGAACATCATAGGTATATAACCTAAGGATATAGCTAGCACTAATAGCATGATAGATGTGACCATCCGTCTTCCTTGTAATACAAATAGTAAGGGTTGTACCGATGTCAGTCCCCCCAAACAGACACCCAACCCCCCTCCCGCACACCCTCCCCGGCCAAGTGAGACGTAGAATCAATACCAAGTTGACAATTCTAAGAGTGGTTTCATATCCGGCAGTGCGTAACTGTGATGAAAATATATCAATAACAGAACAGTCTTAACCTTTGACTTAGTTTCCTTTGCTTTGGTCCGTTATGTATATATTCTCCTTACACCATTCGGTGCAGTACTAGATGCGCGGGGAAAGCGTGGGATATACCCCCCACTAACTTGCTTAAAGTGATAGGGGGATGAGAAACAGTACATTTTTTCTCCAAATTTCAGAGTAATTCATCTTTCTGACACTGTATTTTGGTGCTTCAAAATTGGTTCACCACCATTCAAACGTTATATCCACATTCGTTGTATCCACATACAACATCCCATTCCACATCCACATTCAACGTTATATCCACAACGTTATATCCACAACGTTATATCCACAACGTTATATCCACAACATATCAGCAGATTTGGACAAACGCTCCAGAAGGAGTATAGCAGTTTTCACGTTTTCAGAAAATGATCTCCCGTGACCTTAAATGACTTTCAAAGTTATAAAATATGATCGCATGTATGACAACTGAACTCACACAAGCCACTGACGAAATTTCAGCCAGATTGTGTGAAAATTGACGAAATCGCAGTCATTCAAACACGGTTGCAGAAAAGTGACAGAATTGCGGCAGAAACGCCATAGCTGAGATGAAAGCTTTCAGTTGAGCGAAATATCATCTTTTTAGTCACACCCACCCAGACAGTGTCAATTTGCGTATGAGCAGTTTCGATTGGTGAAACGACTTACAGCAAGTCATATACACCCTGCACCTTTACAAGCTGGCATTAATTTTCAAACAAAGTACCTCTTAGTTGACCATTTAACGATTTACGAGTCGTCAAATTTATCTATGGAAATTCAACTCTTAAAATAGAAAAATTTATCTTATTATGTTTCGTTTTGAAATGCTCGACGAGAGATTTTTTCTCTACGGAACGTGAAATCCATAAAATTTGATATGCAGTGTTTTGTTCTGAGGCGATCTAGTAATGTTTGTTTTGGTTATTCTTTCAACAAATGTACCGTCACTTGTTAGCAAAATATATTAAACTAGCCAACAACGTAATAATAAATACACAGACCGGTGTTATTATGGCCTATAGATTTCAATTTGCGCATGTGCAATTGGAAATGTGAAAACGACTTCACGCAAGTCGTAACTATGTCCTTTTCTTTGTACCGGAATGTAAGCTCCTTTAACGATTTACGAACCTTCGACTTCAAGTCATCTCTGGAACTTGACCAGCTGTGCTTCCTCTTGAAAATTGTCGAGTCGAGAATCTTTCTTCTTGGAAACACACGTACTTTAATTTGATACCTTCGACAATTTGAAGTATCACCATGGGAACCACCTCATTGACATGTGAAGAGGCGGACGATACTGGATGTCATGGAGGAGTAAATACAGCTCTTATAGGAGCATCATTCGATGATATCATATCAATGTCTAGTCGGCTGCTTTAAAGAATTAACAGGAAACGTCTTCACGGACCCTCCAAGATAAACCAAGATATCACCAAGGACTTCTTACATGAACACACTAATATATTCACGAGGAAAACTGCTCTCGTGACATGGTAGCACATGAGACCTCTCACGAATTTATTAAGATTCTCTCAAGAGACTCAAATGTAACCTGCCAAGGTTGACACTCGAAAAAAGTGAGAAAATATAAAGAGATCCTTTGACATTCACGTGGTCTAAATAAGAAATGAAAGGGATTCTGTGATGTTACACATAAACACTATACACAAACTCCCAAGATAATCACATTAGCTGATACCTCCCTGTTGGAATGTTACCTCAACTTTCAACTGCGTAATTATCTCATATCAAATTTGTAATCTTATAAGCTTCCCTTTTAATAAAAGGGGGAGACATAGCCTATGTCCGACTGTTTTAACAAGAAGCCGATACACACACACCCACATATCTATCTATATATCTATCTATCTATCTGTATGTCTGTCTGTCTGTCTGTCTATCTATCTATACCCATCTATCCATCCATCTATCCATCCATCCATCTATCATGTCAAGGACGATATTCATGTAGTTAAGTGCTAGATGCTATTATATATTAATTGAATTCCTTGCTAGATGTATTTTGTAAAGGTATTATTATAAATAGCACCCATACTGAAGTCCTAACAATGGTTCAGTGTGATGATATAACATTAAATCGCTCTTAGTGTTATTTTATGGGATGTCGTCCTAAGTGTGTTTAATGTGTTATTAATTAATTATTTTATTTAATTCCTTGCTATATGCATTTTGTAAAGGGATTATTATAAATAACACCCATACTTCACAATGGTCCAGTTTGACGAAAGTAGATTAAATTGCCAATGTCGCCCTAAGTGTTGTTTTCATATACTGATCCCAAGAGATCAACATATCTTGATACATAGTTCACTTATCGTTGACGGTTCTTTGTTTTAACTCGACACTGACAGAGTCTTTAATTCCCAGATGAAATCGCGTCCACGGTTGAGAAAATACATGTCCTTTTAACATTCGCAGCTTAGTATCCCACCGATGTCACCGAACTCCATGCCCACACATATCATATTGAAAAAGATCATCTTTTTGCTGGCAAAACGATGTGTAACATATGCTTCCGTGTTTTTTTTTTGTGTGTATCAATATATACTTAAATACAAACAAATATATATATAAAATAGAGAAAGAAGAACCTAGATTATCTCAGAGAGGCAATATGTCAAACTCATCGCTTTTAAAATACCAAGCATGTCTCTTTTATTACTATTAGTTATTTCATAATAATACCAATTTGCAACAATATATAATACAACAAAGCCAACCACACAACAAACAGTAAGATTTAATGGATCGTTGCTTCATGTTCGGGTCAAAGGTCACATTTCAAAAAACAATACTGTACCATAATACACAATCATGAAGGAACTGTGAAATCTTTGCATCCAAGTTCAAATTGATTGCCTGTGGTAATTAATCTTTAATCGTCTTTAGCATCTCAATGACAATAACAGTTGGATAAAAGAGGATATAAATTTGCGTTTAAAACCCAAATTTTCAACAATTATAATTACTCAAAACAAACGTTGCAACTGATGAAGCTAAGACACCCCCTTACCAGATTTTTTTCTCAACAAAAGAATGTCACCTATAGTGTGCACTTAATGACACGATTCCAGTGAAAACAATTCGTCGCGTAGACACTCTGACATATTAATCAGTGGCGGTTCCAGAACTACTCGAAAGGGGGGAGGGGTGGGTGGGGAGGGAGGGGGCAACCCGGGGAAGGTAATGAATGCATGACCAAACATCACTACGCAACGCAGACTGGTATTCTTTACCTTTTACCGATGCTTTCTGATGGAGTGATATTTCGGTAGTAACTTCCATATCGTCCCGACAGTTGTCCCCGAGCCCCCGCTTACAAGAACAAAAATACAAATCCTGGACCGACCACTGTTACATTAGAATAGATAATGTTACTTTATTGTAGAACTTCAAAAACGCCAAGAGTCTCTTCAGTTTTTCAATATTTTATTTCTTATTTTCTAACAGAAAGTAAGACCCATGAAAATACAGCAACGTTGTTTGTTAAATTACTATTTGACGAATCGTGCGGAACATAGACATTTTCCTTAAAGTTAAAAAAAAAAACCGTAATAAGAAACCTTTAATGTTCTTTTTAAGACAGACGACAGGCACTTTTCAAGCTGATAATAATCATAAGATCATCAAGTATGAATCCCCCAATGTTTTAGCTATAACCACAACATTGTTTATATGATCATATTTAAGCCACAGATAAAAGCTTTGGCTTTTTTTTGGTCTGATAAATAATTGATGATGACTGAATAATTTGACCCCCTTAGAGATGGTGAGACAAGGGGCTAAAAAAACATATGGGTACTGTATTAAGGCAGTCAAGTATTCAGTATTCATTATTTCAAGATTGAGAGAAATATTATATAATACCGGCAAAAGAGTGATAATCATATATAAAATTCCACCGGTAATCTTTGCAATAAATTGTGCATACATCAAGTGGGTGAAGAGATAATTCCAGACGGAAAGACTAAAAACATGATCATAATGAACAAATCTACGACGAATACATGTAAGGTATGACAAAAAAATGTTAGTAAGATGAATACACAAAAAATAAAGACTGCGGGGGAAACTAGGTGGTGGCATGTAAAAAACACGTAAACAAAACAAGGCAAAAAATAACCTGAAACAAAATGCACCCTAAAATTTCTGTTTAGGAGGAAAAGGTCAAATACTTTAAAGCTGAAGTAAAGTCTATATAAACAATATATTAACATGTAATTATGAACCTAACTTTTTGGTAACTACTGGTAATGACAAAAATGATGACAACAAAAAATGATTTTTGAGGACGATGGTTATGACTTAGATGGATGGATTCTAGTGGACATGGAGGCCAGTATCCTCTCAACATTTGGGTTGTAGGGGGAGGGCGGTGGGGCAAAGGTACTCTGCTGCCCATCTAATAAAATTATTTTAAATTATCAGTGGTTGCATAAACATAAACAGTGGAGAAGATACATTGAATAGTCGGTTTTAAATTTTCACAAAAGTAGCACTTACTTGAAGATAACCAAAAAAAATTCCTTTTCGGAATAAAACATTTCGAACAGTTGAACTGCAAAAATTTATACACCTCGTGACGCCGACAAAAACGTGCATGCCAGTCACGTGACATTGTTGTTTACAAATAAATACTTGTTCGTATTTCATGAAATTACTGGAAAACATTACAACTAATTTTACTTCCTTGTTAAGATCCGTTTTAATGGTAGGTATTACAGTGAGGAGAGACACTCTTTACAGGTAATTTATGTATGTTTCTGGTCTAGTTTTATTTGAATTCACGGTGGGTTTGTATCGGTAAGTTTTACCTCCTCAAATTCCTGGAAACGGATCGTAAGATATGAGGACACCTCCGGTTACTGTCTCAATGACAGTGAGGAAAATTCAAGATTGATTTTGAGATAATAAGGAAAAACCTGCGAAGAAAAGGAGCGAAGGCAAAGTGGAAACAAAAACAAACAACGAATGAATATAATATGGACAAATATATCTCAAGGTGATTATAATTCAAGGCAGGTATCTTAAGAATAATGGAATGGAGAATAACATCATGCCTGATCACTGGTGGATCCAAGGGGGGGGGGGCCAACGGGGGTCATGCCCCCCCCCAAAGGTGAGCCAAAAAGTGTTTCCGAACATCCGCTATATCATATGATTGGAAATTAAAAAAATCGAGAGGAATAGCAGTGGTAGACTAGTCTAAACCTTTTCGTTTTCTGGTTTAAAATTAAATGTATGAGCATGAGGATTTACAGTTTATCACCATTTTGCAGTTACAGGCTGGTTGTAAGAAATTTATAACCTATGAAAAATAAAATTTCTTGAGAAAGATGATCCCAACTTTGTTTTATAAATATTTTAGAAAATTACACCTGGGAAACATTTTTTTTAGAAGTAAATTAACATCACCATTGTACACTTTTGTCGCACCAAATTGAGGGCAAATCTGAGGGCATTCAGCAATAGAAAACCCCCTCCCCTTAGACCCTTCCCCCATATCACTCTAACGCCACTTTGGCACCTCCCAAACAAAGGCCCTGGATCCGCCAGTGCGCCTGATTTGAGCATCCATGAGAGATTTGGAGTAAAATATTGAACGTTACCCTCTTATAAAGATGCAATCGGTTTATTTTCGGGAGGATGACTTAAAAGTTGTTAAATACTATTGTAATTCTATAACCAAAATTGGTAGATTTTTGAAAATCAGATATAATTACTTTGCAAGAAGATTTCACACAGTCTATAAGGAGTAAACCAGACCATTTTCGGAGGATGACGAAGTTGTTAAATACTATTGCAATTCTATACCAAAAGTTGGTAGATTTTTGAAAATCAGATATAATTCCTTTGCAAGAAGATTTTACACAGTTTATAAGGAGTAAACCAGACCATTAATTCCCCCTTTTTTCTCTCTTTTCTCTTCGAAATATTTCATTTCTTTGATGCCAAGAGAAGGAGTGTTCCACTGTCAAGCCCAGGAGGAATAACTTGAATATCTTTGGGGCCAAGTGAAAAGCGATGAATCTAGATATGCATACTCTGTCAAACATTTCAGTCAAACATTTCATTCCCCCACAGGAACTGGATCTTTTCCTTGAGGGTAAAAGCAACAGGTATCATTTCTACAAGCTTCTTCTGGTTTATATTAAATTAAGTTAGCTTCATTCAACTTTCAGGCTTGAACCTCCCAAGATGCAATAGAGGAGGAGGAGAAGGATGAGGAGGAGAGAATTGAGTCACGAGGAAAAATTTTCCCCAATCTTCTTCAAATTATAAAATTAAACTCATGACTTCACATCAATCATAAACTTCAATGGAATCAAATTATCTATTTATCTTATGTTTTGCTAGCAAAGATATGTTTTCATCTTTGTTTTTAGGGTTGAAAGACGCTTCGAAACCAGCGTTGATCATATCACTTAAAGCTATAGTTTGCTTAGCCTTGTAACGTTTGCCTCATTCGGCAAAACCCATACGTCATATGTTAATATACTTTAATAACTCGCACTTTCGATCAATGTAGTTCAAAGAAAATAATTAAAAATTTAAGAAAATTTAGAAAAAAATAAAAAAACAAGTGGCTTAAACTGGCTTTTTTTCTTGGTATAACAGTGTGGGCATGGGCTGCCTATCCCACTGTCCAGAACAGTGCCCCTGGTACCACCAGATTGTAGAATATTTAACAAAAACTGCAGCTTTAAATGTCTCAAAAATTGATTTCTAAAGGAAATGACAAACTGTTCTACATGGCCAACCATGGTTAAGAGTAATGCACATGGCAGACATTTCAAAGTATGAACTGTTTCTGTAAAACTAATTTCAGGATCTCCATGGAAACCTTCCCTGAAACATCAAAGTTTATCTTAGTGTCAATAATAATCGAATGATTATTGCTTATTGATTAGTCTTACTTCCAATCGTTAAAGGTAAATTTCCCATCTTTGTATAAAGGTCACATGACATTCAGGTGATCTAGCTAAATATGAATACTTTCAGGCATTTGGAATTTAAAGCCCTGTAATGTATTTGGAGCCCTATAAAATGTATTTCCATTATAAACTTGTACAGTTTGCTCTTCATGCCGGTCTTAAAACATCTTTCTCAGTATTGACAGGTTCCTCAAATACCTTCTACATAAACTTAAACTTGCACTATAAATCACTCATCCTCTGCCAAAAGCAGGGATGAGCCTGGGGTAAAAAAAAATCACGGTATAGGCTCCAGTTTGCGTTTGCTAC
>JAAAKB020257079.1:0-10402 GCA_010014835.2 Apostichopus leukothele | reverse complement strand
GTCGTATTCTGGAGATTTTCTCAATTTGTAAAGTAATTAACGGATCGAGTCAATCACCTCTGAGTTGTACTGCTTAATGAGGCAATGGAGATACTGAGCAAGTGTTGAGAGTAAAATTATACATGGATTATTTCAGTAGAACAGGCTGACTTCAATCAGCGATAAACACAAACATCAATATTGATCTACCTGATAGAGGTAACTGTCATAAACATTGGCAGAGCTAGGGGTATTGGTCAGGGGGGCGAAAATGGTCTGTAGGGGCGCTTTCGACACTATCTAAGGGGAGCGCCATCACAGGTTGGCGCGGAGCGTACAGAATTTTTTTTGAGTAAAGATACCCCCTAATATCGCCGGAAATGACCCTTTCGGGGCCTTGCTAATTTGCAGATAAACGAAGAATAAATAGGTTTCATCACCATTTGTGACAACTTGGAAGTTTATATGGGTGTTGAAAGTACAAGTGCTTCATCACAATCCCTGTAGTATCTTTGCAAAAAAGTTAATGATCGCGAATAAGTAAAAAGTGGTAAAAAGCTGAAAAGGGCGCCAGCAGTCCATTTGAGTCCCCCTGACTGTATGGACGCTCCGCCACTGGTCATAAACAACTTCTCGATATGTTTAAGGTTCCTTCACAGACAAGACTTGATCGCATCTAAAATATAACATCATCGGGCCAACTGTGCTTCGATTGTTGACGTTGGATATATATTACGGAATGTTTCTTTTCTGTAATGGAGATTGGTTTTGCAAATGCTGGATGAAAAATTAAAATCCTCTTAAAATGACCTAATGATGGCATTGGTTACAGTGTCAACATCCACTGTTTATTACATTCAACCTTGAAAAATGAAGAGAATATCAAAGGGAAAGGTTTCAGATCCTGATGATAATTAATATGAAGTCACAATTTTTACAAAATGACGGCTACCAGACACAACTTTTTGACATGAGGATATCTTTCAAAGGGAACAAGTATTTTCTTAATAGCTGTTTGGGGGACTTGTTGCTCTTCACAAAGGTCTCTATTGTATCTATTTAAGATTAAGATGATGGTTAGGTTTGTGTTCCTTTCACCCTTTAATATATACAACAGGGCACTCGTCATGAATTGTCACTTTGAACCATCTATGGAACTGACATTAAAATCCCATGAGATGGTATGAAGATACATCTCTCCTTCTTCACAATGTTATATCTCAATGCTGTCAACATCCAACAGTAACCAGTTTTGGTTAATTTTCTATCATCTTGAAAATTGACTACAAAAGAATAAAAAAATAAAATAAAAAAAACTGTTTACTTATTGCAAAACAGTGCCTGACTGTATTGCACAGCAACTACATAGAATTTCAAAACATGCCCAATGTTCAAGAAAGTGTTTTCCACTTTTCATGACAGGTGTCAAAATCATTGTGAAAATTTTGTAACGAAATATATTTGCTGACACCAAAAAAAAAAAAAAAAAACCCCATTTCTGTCACACTCGCCTATTTTCTTTCATTTGATTAAATCAGCAGAACCATCTCTCAAATTTTTATGGCACTGTTTAGGAGGACAATAATTACTTTGCCACCTCCATACCACAATCTTTTTTATCAATTCCATTAAATATTTGTCCCCCGCACCTACTTCCGACGATGACAGGGACGTTGATTTTGGGAGGAAAACATTCTGCCTCATCCCACAGATTTTACAGCCATCAAAGGACGAACCCGATATTTAATTGGAATTATGATTAAAGTGCCAATGACAGAGGGAAGTGTCACTGGCGTTCTGTTTGGATAACTAGTGGGATACCTGCCCTTTACTTTTAGCCTCTCATGACCCCTTTTGGTCTGTTAATAGGTTTACCAGTCTGATAAAAGTCCAACCGCACTTGTGTCCAAAACATGGTCGGTCTGGAGGGCACTTTAGCAGAATAACCAACACAAACATTCCTTATTGTATGACAGGATACGAAAAAATATCGTTAAAAGCTGTGTATTTATTCAATTTAAAAAATGGGGGAAAAAAAAGGAAGAAATAAAAAATTAAGAGTGATTTCGTTTTAAGTTTGCAATATATGACGACAGCCACTAGCAGTGAACATGATGGTGTGGATACTTTGAAAATAAGAATATTGCATATAATTGAGAAAGTGTGAGATCTGTGAGTGGTAGCCTTTGAATCATGTAAGCTATAGTTAAACAATAAGACAAATTTATCATAAATATGCATGAACTTGCATGAAATTTGCATAAAATTTGCATGAAATTGATTTTACTGTATAGCCTGAGCCAATCAACTAAGGAGATTGAACTGCTTGGCCAGTGTAGATTCCGTACTTTGAATCGTATAAATTATCACGTCCTAAAGGGTATTGAAAGACAGTTTGAACTGGATGCTGATTAGTGGAGGGCACACAGGAATGACTGGACGAACTAGGGAAGAGCACATGTAACAAAACAGGGTACCCTAGACCTGACTCAGTAAGAAGAACACAATTATGATCAAACTTGGAAAGTTACTTCCAACACCCCTTCTGCCACCCTCCCTCCCTCCCCATCCCTCACTTTCTACATAAATTCTTGATATCCATAAATTGATAAGATTCACAACTACCTAAATAAAATAAACCTAGTACATTAAACTTTACTACCTGGCACCCCTTGATCACCCCCACTCCTTCACCTCACCCCTTCCCCTATCCCTCACCCTTCGAATAAATTCCTGATACCCATCAATTGATAGGATTCACAACTACCAAAATGAAATGAACCTAGTACATTAAACTTTACTACCTGGCACCCTTCTATTACCCCACTCCTTCACTACTGCCCCCTCCCCCTATTTATACTGTCTATACTGTAGATGGGATGAATCCTTTACACTACGTTCGACACTAAAGTGACCTTCTTGCTACCTGAAGTGACCCCCTTTCTGCTGTGCATGGAATTAACCCTATATTATGTTCCAAATTTAATTGTAAGACAGCCAGGTACGAGTCCTATCAGATTAACATCAGACAGTACACATGAGTCCATCATCATCTTGTAATGACTAATAAACTACACCAGACATTACTACATACATACACCCACACAGAGACCAAAAATACAGGTCACTTGCTGGTGTGTCAACAGCCAACCTCTTTTAATCAACCGAAGAGCTTGCTTTTACAACATTTAGCTTAAAATTAAATTATATCAGTGTTGACATCTATAAAATAGCTAATTCTGAGTGTGGGAGTCATCATCATATAACACCAAAAAATGTTTCACCCACCCCCCCCCCACCCCCTCCCCTGCTCCTCTTTCCCAATTTTCCCTGAAGAGAAATGATGTGCACTCTGCTTCACTTTATGCTACTTCAGACAGGATGCTACAAAAAGAATATAAAAAATGCCTGCATTGAACTAGCAACTCGGCTAAGAAATAGATCAAAATGATACCGAAAATAGTTTGAACTTCCATAATTGACAAATAATTTACAGAATAAATCTTAAGGTTGCTGAATGCAATTTGCACAAAGACAATAATCTCAGGTAGATGCTAACGAACAATTTTGATTAACACGTTAGTCTCTCGCATGAACAAATGTAATTTACTCATTTCTCCAATGGATCAATATTTTACTGACTTTGTAAAAATGCACGTTCAGCACAAAGATTATTACATACAGCACAGACAGTTTGATAGAATGCCAGGTTACAATTGGTTATCAGTTCAACACTGGAAACCACCCTTTCAAGCAAACCTTTATCAGTCGTGAAGGAGTGTTCAATGCTGAACAAAATAAAAGATAATAAAATCAAAGCAAACAGCTATTGAAAGGTTTCTTACAAGAACAGCAGAATCACAAGATCTACAAATACTTTTGTAACATCTGAAAATTGCTATTTTAAGCATTTTTACCATCATTTTGCAACCACTGGAAAGCCACGGCTTTCCATGGGAATTTAGTCTGTCATCGAGTTTCAAGAATATTTCAAGTTATTTTCATTCATGAATGAACTAGTAACTTTATTCACTTTTAGAGGGCCTCAACTTAATATACCAAATCATGTTCAAATCTGTAAAGCATTAATAATGCATTACAACTTTCTAAGTCTTTTTGCCAAGTATGTACATAGTAGTCCTTTTCTGCACTAACCCTTTGCCTATAAACTTGCCTATCTGGTAAGCAGCACTTATGTTTTCCTAAAGAGTTGAAATAATGAAAAGAAAGTATGCTATATGATGTACTGTGGTGTAGTTTTTTCTACATCTTGGACTTTTCGCATGAGATCTTGTAAAAAGATTTTATTATGGAAATTAAAAATAATGGAAGAAAAAAGACACACAGCCAAATTTAAGCCAAAGGAGAGTTGTGCAATCGGTTCTGATAATTCTAAATTTCTATCGAAAAAGCAATCCTATAACCGGGAAACCAAAAAGGAGAAGGAGAAGCAGTCTTTATTGCTCACGACAAGAAATTCATAGCCCAGCCAGGGATTTAGAAATTTTCTGCCAACGTAATGCAACAACATGTTTTCCCATAAAGATGCATGCCAAAGCCATTCTCATACCTAAATATTACCCGCTAATTTATTCCGAAGCAGAAAAATCTGACATGTGATACTGTCCCTGGGACTAGATTTGGGACAGACAGATATCCCTCGGAACTATAATCAATTTTCGTTTTTTTATTTTGCTTCTTTCTCTGTTGTTTTCATTGCAAATCTGCTAATTCATGACCTAGTTATGAGTAGACGACACTTAATCCTCACCAGTTTCCTAACATCATTATCGCACTTACGGTTTTTCGTGCAAAGAACATGAATCTTAGTGATCCTCTCAGCAACTAGAAAAGACACGAAGATCGATGCCAGGTAAAAAAACTAGATAAACTATAAGAGTCGTTTCTTGTGTTTGTTTCTTCTCGTTTTAGTTGTTTTTAAGATTGCTAATTAGTTTAATTCTGATTTTCTGTTGCTAATTAAATACATCCACAAATATTGTACAGCTGAATTTGCTCCATTGAAACTAATTGCATATACTTAAATATTATCTAAACTCAAGTTTCAACAACTATATTTCTGTCACATATTTTCAGTACATATAAATATACAGTGTGCATACAGTGAGAGACCTGGGAGAACCCACAAGAAGTTTAGCAAAGTGTGGATACCCCCTAGAATGGAAAGTGTATACCGTATAACTTAACGTAGTAGATTGCCTATAAGAACAATAATCAATAACAAAAGAACACTAACACAAAACAATTTTACAAAGCAAAAACAGAACAAAACAGAAACTGCAAAAGCCTAATAAACATAAAATACCTTGTCACAATCTTCTGGACTCAAGAAAACATTTCGGTTATGCATTCTATATTAAACATTAACTAACGCTTTTGGTACTATCGTATACCAAATAATCACACAATGATGACAATAATTTCTTTTACGAACTTCTTGGCCTATTTCGCAGGGGTTGAAGGGATGAAAAACTAAAACTACAAAAACTTTCACCTTTAATCGGAATTCAGTTAAAAAATTCTATACCTACACGTAGACACACTTTCAATGAACGATTCTCTCTTTTTGTGCAGAACTTAAAAAAATACCACATGAGTAGAAATAATTTTGAACAAAAGCTAAAATTAAAATTATACACGGCATAAGCGGGCTTTCACTGAATCCCGGTTTTTGGCTTTCAAAGCTGGTGCTTGAGCATGTCACGATTTTCACAAATATTAATACCATTCACTTTACAGGATATGATGATCAAATTCAACTTACCGCGTAACATTAGGTGTAGGGAGGTGCTGCTCAGGTATGATACAAAACTGTTGCACTATACAGCTCTTAAAATGAGAAATTCCTCTATGTTTTATTTTCTTCTCCATGCATGCAGAGAACACAGTGAGGTTGATCCTGCTTGTACGATTGTCAAATGTTGAAGAGAGTAGGAACAAAGGCTGTGTTAGCTCAAAGTATAGTTTCAGTATTCAGAAGTCAAAAAGAGGTCTATTTTCAGGACAGGACAATAGAAGTAGGCGGAGAAGTACATCCCTGAAACCAGACTTGTACACACTTGACCAATGAAAGAACTCTAAACACACTAGTGTTGATACAGTTAACTGCATGGCCATCAAGAGCAGACAAACGGGGTACACACTGGCCCCTCCAGATTATTGACGCCACGGTAGCCCCTAATGTCAACCGAGGAATAAATATCTCCCGCTAATAAGCAAACAGTCCGTTATCGTCCATGGTCAGAGTTGAACTTGTTCCGTTGATTCGTGAGATACGGTTATTCAATATTAAGAAAACAAGAATCTGTTCCTAATTCTGTTCGATGGACAAATTCCTACTAAATTTGTGTGTGTACACTTACAAGGCTGGACAAATAAGATTTTGCATTTTTTTTCATTGGTTATCAAAACCTTTAACAAGAGAAGTTATACTACTAGGTATGTAAACATTTGTGAAGTGTTTGACCTGTGGTGTTAACTTTGGCAATATTCTGGATTTTTTTTATTTGTTAAGAGGCCATCAGTGGCAGCACCAGCCTAGGGAATTTATTTGTATTTTTTTTTGGGGGGGGGGGGATGAAGCAACTAGAGGGCAAGGAATATATCTAAGAGGGCCAAAAATATAACACTAATATGGGAAGGGGGAGGGTCTAAAGGAAGGGGGCCATCTTCCCTATGGGAATTTTTCTACAAGTAAATTGACTTTGACGCAAAATGGTGCTATCATTTGACAACTTTTCACATATGTAACCTTCCTAAAAGTATGAAATTTTATAGCGAGCAAGAACTGTTTTCTATGTTTGACAAACTGATTGCCCGTGGCTTTGATCCAATAGAAAATGTTTTATTGCTCGACTTTGGTTGGCAGTGGAAGCTGTTTCTAATACAAAAAATTAGCCTAGCTCTATATATATTGGATAAGCACCAGATCTGGTTGGGGGAGAAACTGGGGGGGGGGGGAGGGGAAGGACAAGGAGAAAACCCCCTCCTCCGTAGCGCCACCACTGCAGGTTATAATTGTTAATCCACTTATTGTATATAGCAAATGGATAAATTCAGAAAACGTTTTCATCCCACCATGAGTAATGTTAACACCAGGGGCGGACCCTCATTTTAAATGTAATTGAAAATTATTATTACGTGTCCCTTTAAGCAGTTTTCTTCCTGAAAACTTTCATCAAAACCTCCTGACCAATACTCACACCATATTTTCAAATGGTTAACTACAAGACATCCTTGTGTTTTCACCAAAAGACATCAGCTAATTAAATTAATTCAACTTGTCGCAGAGTACAAATGTTGTTCCCTCAGAAGTTATATTGATATTACTTTCAAAAGATTTGCAAATTTTCTTAGATATTTGAAACAGAACTTTACTTCAGCTGATTAGCTTGGATAATTAAGTGGTGACATTTTTCAATTACTTTTAATGTTGACTTACTTGCATGGGCAATATAATTATTATGGGCAATATAATTACTCAAATTATTAGTGGCTACTGTTACAAAGTTGGGTTCCCCACCACCCTCCCCCCCTCCAGGAAAAACTACAATAATACTGATAATAATAGTGAGTCAATCTTGTTGAATTATCAGAAGCAATTCTTCAGCTTTTTGGGGGTCAGGTAAGAATATCTAGCTAAGTACTATACATGTATACGTACCCTTAAGATCATTTGATTCATGGTAGTAGATTTTCGAGTCAACACTTACTTTACCGAATGCTGACGAGAAGTCGCCATCTAACCGGCTCATGTTTGCACTAGCCACAGGTACTTGAAGTACTTCAGTTGACCTCAATGCTCATTCCCATTCATTGGTGGTAGTAAAAGCCAATTCTTGACTTCCATCAGAGGCAATTTCTTGACAACAACAAATATGCCTCGAAAAGGACATGATCAATATTCCCAAAATCGATATTTTGACAACTAAAAACTTGTCTTTTTGAAGGACTTGATGCAAATAAGGTCAACAATGCATAAAACCAAAAGCACAATTATATTCTTTTAAAAACTTTGTGATACTGAGCTGAGCAAAAAACGAGAAAAACTGGTGAGTGCATGCATCTAAAATATATCTATATATATATTGCAGGAAAATATTCGGAGGACATCTAGATAGTGGGTGGTATTGCAGAGCGTATGTCATGTGCATTACATTGTAAGTTACCAAGATAAAAATAATAATAATACTGAGCAGATCCTAAGTTCTGTGGACATTTGATGAGTTTTATCAGTATGCATATATACTTCAAGTTAGACTTGTGGTAGGAGTACAATAGCATGAGTAAGAGTACAAGTAGAATTCCCCTTGGTATGAGTACAAGGCTCTAATTTAGCGAGTACAAGTACGTAATTTTACACTGCTATCAATACTTGATCCCAAATTGTTTCAAGTACGAGTACAAGGCTCTAAGTGTGAGCATGTGTACTTATTTTTTATACTGGTATCAATACTAGAATACAGATCAGATATGTATTATGAGTACAATCGCACAAGTATGAGTACAGGTGAAGTGGCCCTTGGTATGGGTACAAGGCTCTAAGCCGGAGTACACATACCTAATTTTACATTAGTATGTGTGTAAGCTTTATTCCCAAATGTCCCAAGCACAAGTACTTGTAGAATACCTCTTGGTATGAGTACAAGTACAAGGCTCTAAGGATGAGTATGTGTAAATAATTTTGTATTAGTATCAATACTAGATTCCAAATTGTTTCAAGGTGCAAGTACAAGGCTCTAAGTGTGAGTATGTGTACTTAATCTTGCACTGGTATCAATACTAGATCCCAAATTGTTTCAAGTACAAGTAAGAGGCTCTAAGTGAGAGTACATATTTTGTGCTAGTATTAATACTACATTGTTTCCAGTGTGAGTACAAGGCTCTAAGTGTGAGTATGAGTATTAATTTTGTACTAAGTATCTATACTTTAATTCCCAATTCCCCAAGTATGAGTACATATTAATCTATGAGGACAAGTACAAGTACAGGCAACTATACTACAAGTATGGACACACTTCAAGTCAATTTCAGGTACGAGTTTATTAAGGTAGTTCAAACGATCTACAGTAGCAATTAGATTTTAGCATGCTAAAATTTGCTATACATTTTCAAACATATTTTGTGAGGCTCTGTATTATCTTCCAGGCACAATTAATGAGACACAATGGAGGGTTGAATTAGACTTAATATGTCTCAGTGAGGGAAATAAATTTGAGTAAAATGTGTGTTGAACTATATGAGCCTGTGACAATTTATTTGACATTTTAGCATATTTGGTGGTTGGGGGTTGGGGAGTACTGATGACACATGACCTCAACAAGGTGAGAGAGATGGCTATACAAAATTTTAGGAGAATACTCCTTTTGAACACCCACCCATCTAGTTTCTGTTACGTTACCAACTATATCCGTGGGGAACTAGAAGAGAAAGAAAGCTTGAACAATTAAAAGTAAGAATCGATATAAAGCCTATATGCACATTAATACCACTTTTTAGAAGATTATGTTCGGTTACACAGTATGATACATCAACTGATATAATGGTAAACAAATTAATAGTGCCTTGTTGAGAGTGAGTCACATCAGATAACTGTTGACGGACGGAGAATGATACAAAACCAAAACGGAATTAATGGTTTGGCAAGAGAGGGAGAAAAAGAAAAATAGTTTTCAGCACCCAATTTAGTTTGGCATATTTTCTCGAGGGTTTTTCATAAGTGCATTGAAAGACGTGGAAATCTACAGTTCTTTCTAAAGTGATGTTTGTGTATGGGCAAGCTTAGGGGGTAAACATAATTGGGAGAGGTTCCTGATTGGAAATGAAAGGTGGTTTTGTAGGAACCATGATAATATGCTAAAACGAGCAAATTTTACCTTGGGGATCGAGTCCGACCTACAGGGTGTCAAACGGTGTCGGTCTGGCCACGTTGAAGATGATGGCTGCAGGGGTCAGCTGATAAAAGAAGCAGTAGGCAGAAAAAACATTAAAGGAGTAGTTCTCATATGGAGGAAATTTAAGGAATTTTCTTGCTAATTCTTGAAATTTTTTGTGTAGGATCAGATTATTACAAAAAAGATAATTAAATATTATACAAGCAATCGAAGAAGCAAAACTTCCATCCAGCAACATAAAAAAACAAACAAAAAAACAGAAAAAATTATCAGATGCCAAAACAGATCCAGTACTTGGTTACTCTTAAGAACTCAGATTCGAGGTAGAAGAGGGAGAAGGGGGCTTTTGAAATGATGTAATGAATTGGATTATGAATAGAAAAAGTACTTGAAATACCCAATCTTTGCAATTCGGGTAGTATTTTGTATTATTAGAATTGTGTTGATATTCATCTTCTGGTTGGGGGGGGGGAGGGGGGTGTAGAGGATGCAGCGGGAGGATTGGCATG
>JAAAKB020257068.1:0-10402 GCA_010014835.2 Apostichopus leukothele | reverse complement strand
AAGTTGTCGGAGTTCAAAAGGGTGCGCTTCCCAACTTTCCTCCTAAAGGGGTTAATTTTTCTTCCCCTTTTCTCCCCCCCCCCCCCCCTTCTAAACTACTGCATCTATCAATATTTTGATTATATCTACCGATACAGCGTTTGATTTGGCAGAATCGTGGAAGAGCCCACTAGCTATTAATATTGCACATTATATAAATCAAGATTGTTGTACTACTGCTCTCTCTGAGATAATTTTACCAGAAGCAAAATAATCATCCTGTCTGACCAAATACAGATGGTAATATAAAGGAAAGGCACTGCTCAAAAAATTTATACATAAAAAAAAGGATTGACTCACAGCAATTATGTATCAAAGGACCGATGGAAGAGTGGTTTATGATAGAAATGACATATATATAATAATATAATATATTTATAAATATTTATAAATATGTCATGTAATGTAATTTACATATACATTACATATAGATAAATATACTTAAGCACTGTATTTATTTATATATACATAGAAAATCTGCGAGTTGGAAATTATGAATAATCGAGGGATACAAAAAACATCACTGAATAGGTAGTTCTTCAAATCCAACAACAACGTACTTTATTTCCAGAATATGTCGGAACCGCCCGTTTCTTTCCCTAACTGTATAAAGTGTTGTAATGGATATATTATAAAATTGACAATCATGTTTTTATGCTTACAGCAAAGCAGCTAGGATTTCCAAAGGTTCCCGGCTTCTACACCTGCATGCAGATTGACTACAACCACCCCGACAGGCTGATGACATTCTATCAAAAGCTTACCGGTTTGGGGATTACAAGCGACGATACTTACCTGTGTCCCCCGGACATCTGCACTTTCCTATCTACCTAAACTACACCATTGGAACTCTTTAGCACTGCGCCCTCACTCACCCATTTCCTTCTCCTTCTGGATCTACCATTCAGAGGTCAACTACGAGATTTTATATATTCATGTGTTCAGAAGACAAAATTGTTTCCAAGATATATTAATGTAGAAGAACATCATTGGCACATCCATTTAGCATAAATATACTATATCAAGTGCTTTTTGTGTATATTACTCAGAATGATTTGTGTGTGTGTGTCCATGCGTATTTGTGTGTCAATATGTCTTTCTTTCATACTCTGTTACGTAACTTCGTACTTCGTACAGCGGTTGAGATAACTGTCAATGCCATGCAGACGAGTGTATCGCTTTGATTTTATCACAGGCAAAGTTGTTACCACATGAAGGTCACAATGGTCAAAGATCTAATAAGGTTAAAAAACAAACTGACCAGTTGGTGATTCGATTACAGGCAGGCTTGGAAAAGTGCAAAGGTCGATAAAGCTAAGACGGAGATGAAGGAACCAATCAAATCACAGAAATAACAACCAAAGGAGGAAAGGAACCGAGGAAGGTCAAAGCGGTTATATTAAATTATCAAAACATGGGGGCCATCATCTGACGCTCCAAATTAAAATTCAATGGAGGGTTGTTTATAGACGATTCAATTCCCAGAGACAAAGGTAATCTTCTCCATTTTATCATTTAATGCATCTTTCAACCTACACACGCCCCTACAAACCTGTTACATCTGAGTACCTAATTACGACATCAAAGTCTACTATTAAAGTAATAGACAGTTGGGAGGTAGAATGAGGAGGTAGGCTGACCGTTGGTGACTGGTCACCATGAGGTGGTCACTGCCAAACGGTTGCAAGCCAAGGTCATTCCAGGATGCATAGTTGTGGGGAGACAGGTAAGTGCAAAACGAACTAAATACGTCCATAGCTGAAAGTCATTAAAGCTAAACAATGGAAAATTTCCTATTACCTAATCTAAACCTGTATACATACGCTTTAATTTCTCTTCATATCACAATGATTAAAACAAAATATACTTTTCTGCTTCCTAGTGGAAATGAACCTTTTCTTTGGTGTACATGTGCAAAGGCAACTTTGTCCTACATGTGCAAAGGCAACGTTGTCCTTAATTCTCAGTAATTCCTGGAGTGATGGAAAAGCTGATATATCCCCCAATATCTTCCTTACTTGCATTCTCTGCATTTTCAGTTGAATAATTCTGTGCAAGTCTCATAAACTTGTCCAGCAAGCAAAGTGGGTTTAAATGCTGCATACATTCCTGTATTTGTCTGTCAAAGTGGGTTGTTTCTACTAGGTGAAGTACAGTGTCATGCTGCTATGTAACGTATAGCAATGTTGCATGCAACCATACCTAATTTAACTCACATACAAAACAGAAAAGGACCCCAACATTTTGGCATTGAATAAAAGGTTACTGAAGTAGGTGTTGAGTCGCGTATTAAGAAATCTTCCTCGACAAGAAATTTAACGGAGACAGATTTTTGGCCTGAGGGCTCCTGATTCATGTCAAAAGCTTTTTTCATCCTCCCCTTTTCTTTTTCTCTTTTATTAATTACATCATCTTCATCCTCCCCGCCTGTTTCTTACATCTATCTTGAAGGACTCTAATTTGGATACATTTAAGGTAAATATACCCACAATTTTACAAACCCTCCTGCAGTTCTGCTGAAATTGATTCTGTTGACAGTGGCGGACCTAGATGCCGGGGGGCTAAAGTAAAGCTGGTTAATAAAACCAGTGACAGGTCATTGTTTAAATACTTTACGATAGCTAGGAAAAAGGTGAAAACTGAGTCACATTGCAGCCAATTCAACCTGATCAACGAAATTATTCTATAGTAGACGAACGGACAACGAGCCGTAGATATATAAAACCTTCAATTTCACACCAAAAAAATGATATGTGAGGTTGATTTCTGTTTTGTTTCATTTTATTTACTATTTTTTTTATGTTTGCACTATTCTTATGATATTAACCCTGGTCCCCTAATTGACCCTAGGACACAGATGAGGATGAGGGGGAGGGGAGTCGGGGGAGGGAGAGAGAGTCATTTGTCATTATTAAAGATAATTTTGCAGGGCACAAGTTACTTGAGTCTAAGACTGGCTCCCTTGGAAATGGACACATTCTGTTTAAAATTCTGTATAACATTCTGTTTAAAAATTCTGTTTAAAATTGAGTAAAGAAACAGCAACTAATTTCTGTTTTCGTTGATCTCCGCGACCCTGTAATTTTCTAGGTTGCCCTTAATTATTTTAAACACTCAAACGTTTTTATGGGTAGCTATTACAAAATTACATTCTCCAAAAAACCTTATGAGGTACGTCCCAACCATGATAGAATTCTTACATGCTACAGTGGGCTGTGTACATTTATCGGCATTGATACATCATATGAGTCATCACGAAAAGCAACATTAATTATAGCGTTAACGACAGTCGGTTAACGAAGAGAAACTGTTACGCATCAGAACACATTTGTTTAGTCTTGTATGAATACTGTTTATACACTCTGTGAACTCATACATGATAGAAGTGCTTTCTGCTTTTATTTTTTTTAATTTTGCAAATTATACTCCAAACTATATCCTCATAGACTTAGCTTAATGGAGTGTGAAATTTTAATTGTGGATTCTATTTTTTTGGTGATGATGCTGTCATGTCTGAGATCCATAATATTACCTGATCACTGACGAAGATAACTCTGTTGATTTAGAGAGCTTTGAAAACACTTCAGAATTTCCTGGTGTTATACATGTGTGTTGCGTGCAGCCAACTGGCATTCATAGCCCAAATTATGCTCCACTAAACATGTGAGATTCAGATCAACGTGTACTTTCTGATTCAATCTGCAAAACTTTGAAAACATTTTGGATTCTGTATCTAATGTCAGCGTATGTTGGTGGTGACGATAACACCATCGGAAAAGATATCCTTTGAACAGACCTTTATCAATTCCTTGTGTCCCCCCTCCATGATAAAATCCTGGACCCCACCCCCTGTGGATATCCCTCAACCCAACTACAAGGCCCCCGTGTGATTACAGCAATGGGACTACATAATCCCACTTAGCTAGTTATTAATCATTTAAGTGTAATTGTAGAAACATTTGTAGTCCAGTAAAGTAATTCCATCAGTTCTAGTGAGATTTGGGAAGGAGGAGGGGGGGTGGGTGAGGAAAGGTGGAAACTGAGCCGAAAAGATCATATTTTTATGTGCAATTATGTCCACTATATATCACCAGCAGGCTGTCCAATATTTGCCTCCAAACTTGGCCTCCAAACCTTACCATCATCTTTGGGTCTATGTGATTTACTAACATGAACAACTCTCCCATATAGCTATTCCATTTGAGCGATATTACAGATTAAATGTTCCTTCACATCCTTGAAGACTTTATGAAGTCAAAACTAGACATATTATTGGAGTCACATGAACCTCATTTCCTTTGCTCTATTTTTTTGGGGGGGGAGGTGATTTTCCCATTTGTTTTCCCCATTGACAAACTGTTTCCCAGAGAAAATGGTCTGCAAATTAATAAAAATAAAATTAACCTTTTTCTTTTAAAAAGGCGCTGACTCACCAAATGGAATTGTCTGTAAACACAAAAGTCAAAACGTCAGCATCCTGTGATTTACGTGGGTTTACGTGACTGCAATTCTTAATGTCTGAGCACTATCATCAACAGACTGATTAGACCGCACGCCGAGTGGGAAGTATTAGTATACATTCGGAGCAAAACAACATTATCAATAACTGTCAATGACGACGACAATCTCCATACTTTGCGTACAGAGCGAGGGTTAAGTTTACAACTTTAACTCCATCGTTTCTTTTGAAATGAGAAAAGGAAAGGCATAAACAATATCCTGTTACAGTGATTTGTACGCTCTGAAAGGCTCTAACGACAAAGACCGGTATGACATACGGCAGAACGACTTAATCGATATAATCTATCTTATTAGATTCGGTGCAAGCAGAACACATGTGCACATACCCCCACACACAGACATGGGACATTACCGACATTCCTTGGCAATAAAAATGTTAACGACAAATTTTCAATACCCAGTGTATATCAGCTTAACATTCGTAGACTCGATTCAGATCGTATCTTTGATTACTCCCTATGCTGGTTGTATAGACCCTGCAGGGCAGCTGGGGCTTCTAAATTAAGATTTCTACTCAAGCCAGCGGACGAAAAAACATTAGTAATGGAGCAAAACGTTTAGACAAGTTAGAAAATTCTCAGTATACCCAGATTGCAGCAATGTGCGGAGTAGGCCGGTAGGGTGCTGAAGCCTACGGCCTTAAAGTCCCCGCATAGAATCGTGGGGCGGTTTTGAGGTTCGATGACCGAATTAAGATCTCTCACGGGCTGGATGTGGCCTGCTGCTTGCTTTGCTGCAGGGCCATCTAATTATAAGAACCCCTGCTGTTGTAGGTACTATACTAAACAAAACAAAAAGCTACATTTAGCATTTAGTCATTATTTAGCAGCCAAAACATAATCTGTTACTTTCTGCCACCAAAACATTGCTTCGGGAATTATGAAATTTAAGTCATGATCAACTTCAGCGGGATTGCAAATTAACTAAGGGTATCAAACTTAGAAACCTTCATTAGAATTTGTGGGACACAAAACTTGCAGTTATACGTTGAATGGTTCATGATATGTTCTTGCTATAATAAGGAACACGAGCAGATCTCTGAATTCCACAGTATCTAATTATGCGTACATATACCTGACATGGCTCGGTCAACACGACCAGTGTCAATTGTTCACATATGTTACTTATGCACACGAGAGAGAGATGAGAAGAGGAATTCATCCGATTTAGAAACCCAACCCATAGAGGAAAAATTTAACTCGGAAACAGCCGGATCATAATCCAGTCGCAAAAAAAAAGTTCAAAATACAAAGTCAAACGCTTCCGGAATTTGGCAGAATTGAAATGGAGAGAAGCAGTGACCCAAGGAGGGTCATCAGGATCTGAGCAAGAATGTTGTCATTTTTTTACATAAGCAAATTTCACCAACGATCATCCCCGCCCAGCCAGCAGCACACCACTGCTGGTTATGTAGCCTGCATATCGCTCACGCTTGAGTGCACACATCCAGGGACCCTTTTTTGAAATTTATTTCAAGAATGAGTTGAAATCATGATACACCGTTTTAGTATTGAATGTGTCAAAATACTTGCCCACTTCTTTTCCTGCTCAAAAGTTTCTCATTCACTAACACTGATCCATCTTCTTTTTTTTTCTTAGTTTCCAATGGAAATATTTTTACCTTCTATATGATGTTTTGATCACATGAAGAAGAAAATAGCTATACCACATGTCCTGTAGTTTTAATTGATTTTGTACGACTTATTTACAGGACAGCCTCAAACTTTCGGCAACCAACTTGAACATCAACAACAAAGTTCAGAACAGAATTTTGTTACTTCATACTTGTTTTATAAAAGAAAGTTGATTGTCATCCTTTTCGTGTGTGTGTTGTCTTTTCTTAAGCTCTCTTCCTTTACACAAATGATTTGTCTGTTTGGCCCGCACCATCGTTTTTTTTCTACCCTTTTTTGGGGGCCGCAAAGAGTTTGCATTTATTACGGTGGTGATCTTTCTAAGTTTGTAAATATATTTTTTTCTGGTATTTACTGCTTGCTATTCTTGTTTCTTTTTCCATCATTTATTAGGTTGTTTTAAGAGCTGTTAATTCTTCTTTCTTGGGGGGTCATTTAAGATAATTCGTACAACCTTTACAAGTCCAACAACTGTCAGTAACTTTTTCACATTACCGGGCTGATTGTCACTACTAGAGATGGAGACAAAATTCAGTCCCATGCATACATACAACAGGCTAGAAAGTACTGAAATAAATGAATATGACAGGAATTTATTCAAAATATAATAAGAAATATGTCTAAAATTTACAATTTAAAACTGTATTTTAAGAGGAACAAAATGACAACTGCATAAGATTTTAGAATTTTGTTAGTCAAAGTTGAAAGGAAACACTTTAAACTGTAGATAAAGAATTCTTTACTTTTTCTTACAAAATATTCATAATTTGAGGGAGGATAAAAAAAAACACTTTTCTTCGCTATTTGTTCCCGGACACTTCATCAAATGCCTCCTTTTATTCTCTCTTTAAAGTCATCCTTGAGCAAAACGAGCATATATCAGAATATTGATTTCCAAATTCACTACTACACATGTTAAGATGGAGGCCACCGAAAGGCACACGAATGAACAAGGTCAGCATGTGAGGTCACATGCATCTCTACTAAGTGTTGTCGTTTTGGTTCTATTTTTTCCCCACGGGAGTAACAAGAGCCACGTCCGAGGTCTTGCATGGACTTTTGAAATTTGGTTCTAATTTATTGGTTTGCATAAATACCCCGAAACTTATCGGCTTGGGAAGTCACGGACTACGATACTTACCTGTCCCCACTTTACATAAGCACTCAAATCAACCTAGCAAACAAACGTTTTTAACATTTTAGCACTAGTTGCGACTCCATTGGACAGCTACTTCAGGGTCAACACGCCCCTTCCTCTTCATAATTCAGTTGATTTGAGTGCAGGTGTAGAACAGAGACAGGTTTAGAGATGAGCGAAGTTAATAGACTCTGTTTAATCTTAATTCCTGCTTCTCTTTATTTTATCTCGCTCTCTTTTAGCTTATAGTCTAGTCATTTGACTTCTTTTTTTTTTTTTTGTGAATATACACATTTTTAACAGGCGAAGTTCCCTGCAACTTTTCAGAGAGTACTGCATGAAAAATGGGATATACTACCAATCCGACCCTCTTTCAATCCCCTCGATATCCATATCCCTCCAACTCTCCTCCCCCCCCCCCCCAAACAGAAGTAGTTTACAGAGGAATCACTCATATAAGAACTGCGTAACTGCGCTCCAGGTCATTTCATGGTTAAAATTCGGTTCGAGTCAATTCTATATAACGTCTTTTCCAAATTTGTTAGGCACTTCCCAACTACATATAGCATTCTGTCTGTAATTGGCTTTCAGCTATAAATTATACCAACAATCATTTGACCGTTAAATCAGAAAAATTCGGGATTTTCAAATCGTAAAAACAAAGAAATACGAAAGAAGTCAGCACCTCATGAAATGCTTCGAGTTGACTCCTTGACAAGCCCCTCACAAATCGATGCACAACGAGATTTAACATGTTCACGATCTATTACAGACTTTCCAAGGACAGGCAGGTGTTAAGTTACATCCCCTGGGGTCTTGTTGTTCACATGAAGGGAAAAGAACATTTTTCTCTTCCTTTGCGACGGTTGTTAGGATTTATAACACATTTACATTACTATTTTAACACCATAAAGTGACAACCATATTCATGCACCTACTTTATATTCACACCTAGCTACTTCATCACACGCACTTTTATATTCACACCAAACAGATCGTAAGAAATTACTTTATAATGACCGGTCAAAAGAAATGAAGATACAATTTATTAAATAGATACACAGCCACTATGAATATAAATGCTACAAGCATGCAGAATGGTAGATTGGAAAGGATTATAGGGCAGCGACCACAAAGCGGGTTACTGGGGGTGCTGTGCAAATGTCACCAGTTGTTACGCTAGGTATATCAGATTGATACATGTATAGGAGGCAGGTAAGGGAGGAATGAAGTAAATCTATATGAAAAAAATGAAAAAATGAAAATGATTTATTAGTAATAATCTGAACAACACCAATAGAATGTTTTCTCATTTTTGGTTATAGAGATTTTACCCAAAATATTATTGACATTATATTACCAACTTGTCACTCAAAATTATTAACATTGAAATGTATCAAGCTAAGATACCTCCCCTTTATTTGCATAATTACCAAATCAAGGTTCTTACAAAAAGAGTGAAACAAGACTTCATTCATTTCTCAACCAAAAGGCCAAAGACTTTACTCAACCCTTTGAAAATTGAAATTGATGAGAGAATTATGGCAGGCCAAAAAGTAAAGATCCCCAGCACAGTCGATTAATTCTAGCCATGCAATTAATAACCAAAACACAAAACAGGACCAGAAAGCTGTTTCACTTCAAATTGTTATTTCATCCTACATGTTAGTTGTTTCAACGACAATGATTTTCAGTCATATTTTGGTATCGATTTTCTTGATTTCTCGTGTCGGTAATGTATTATTTAATTCGCAACGAAACTAGCCGTACATCCTCTCGCATGCAGTTTCACTATCTTCCAAATTAAGTCGCAGCATAGAAAGTGACAGAATAAATGCCATGGTCACAGTCATGACTTTGCTTCCCCATGCTGGACCACGTGATAATAAATCAATGAATTATTTTACGAGGCTATGTAAGCGGCCACATACAGCATTTGTAAGAACCAAAGAAAGACATGGCCTCTTACACTTCATGTTTTAGCTTCATGTTAGCTTCATGTTTTAGCTCATTGTGGATTCATTACAATGCAATATGGAAGAACATTTCAAATGGGGAAATACAGTCAATTCCTATGAAAAGCCCACCTTATTTTGGTCGGCCAGCGATCGAACCCCACCACAACGTCCCAGCTGCTGAGTTTCATTGCTTCTGAAAGCTACAACCTTTTTATCCACGAGACCGAAAGGACTGGCACCTTTCTATTATATACCTTTCGCAATAACATAGTACTTAATACTTAATTACAGTGAACAAGGGTAATTACAGCTCTCGATACAAACTGGAAAGAAAATGGACTTTTAAAAAGAAACTTCATCCGTAACACGGATGGATGCAACAAACTTTTCTCTCCGAGAGATCGTGAACTAACGTTTGCCTGGGTTAACACTCTATCCATCCTAGGAGGCTACCGAGTGACTGAATCTGTTCACGGTCGTTTTTCACGGCTGATGAGGTTTCTCCTCATCAATCGGTTTATTCCTCCCCTAGAACTTTCCTCTTTCTCGTGCACTGAACACTCTGAGACAAAGTTACGGGAGCCACCCTTGGAAAGGACATTCGAGATGTAAGGAGGTCCTCGACGGTTAATTTCAGAAGATATTCCATCTCGGTACGGTTACAAGTACATGCAAATGACGATACCGTACACTACGCATGACACTTCTGAGTTTAAGACAATTTTGCACGACTTGATAACAAAGGGAGAAACTCTGTCAAATACTGTACTCCCGATTCAGATTTTCAGTATTAAAAGCAAAGTTTATGAGCTTTGAACAGCTTTTTACGCATCAGTTATCCATTTTTTTTTGGTTAAACATCTCAAAACCTGAAAACATCAAAAAATTGGCTGCTTCAGGATTTCAACCAAAAACCAAATTACACTTGTGAGGGAAGTTATGCTGCTGTCGCTGTACCAAATTTTTTTTATGAAAAGTAGACTGAAATGTGACACATGTTGAAACTCAGATCATATTACTTTATGAGTTGCCAGCTCAACCAAACCCCCCCCCCCTCCAAACCTCCCCCATCCCCAACAGACCCGGTACATCTCTTTGTTAATGCTAATCCT
>JAAAKB020257048.1:0-10403 GCA_010014835.2 Apostichopus leukothele | reverse complement strand
GAAATCAAGATAAAAAATAATTGTATTATCAATTTCAAAAATATAGTGGAATCTTGAGAAAAGATGCCCCCGTTGAGAAGAGCGAAATGACAAATTCTATCCATTATGTCTGTATGAATGTCTTTATGTCACGCAGCTCAACTGCTCCAGTTTAAAATACCTCATCAACAAACAAGTATTTTGTTTAAGGTGAACAGATAGAGGTGTGTGAAGTGGGTCACACAGGTTTAAAAATGGTATATAAATGTTTATGTTTGCTTCATGGTATCATTATTATTTTAATTTATAATAATTTCCCTTAAATTGTTTTTTCAGATGCAGAAAAGAATAATTTAGTTTTTCAGATCTTTGGGAAGCTCCAGAAATTAGAACGACTAATAATCCATGACCACTTTGCAATCATCAAATCTGCTAGTTTCAGGAATTGTTTCAGTAAGGAAGCTTGATGAACGAGGGAGTAGACCTGCACATAAAAGGCTAGTTTACGAGGTCCAATAAGCTACTATAGGAATTTGTTTAGTTTCAACAAACTGTGTGGTTTTAATCCTTTTAGAAAAGTTGAAGTCATTTGGGGTTACTTTTGGATCAAGATCATTCTGAGTGTTATCTGGACGCCAACAGCAGTTCTATCGCTGGAAACAGAATATTTGTGAGGTATCCTGTGAACTCTTTGGTCTCTGAGGGGCTTAAGAACATACCTGCAACTGTCTTCCAACTGCAGAAGAATCTTTTAGAACAAAAATAGTAAAGAATTGTCAAGAAACACCATAAAATTGAGCATAAAATAAAATTGAAAGAAGCAGGAATATATCTTAGTCTTTGAAAGTGTATTTGATAAATTATTTCACTGCATATTCCAGATTTAAATTCTAAAAGGAATATGAAAAGGATTACAGCTACCTGAAACCTCACTTAGCCACACCCCAACCTTAAAGAAGACTACAGTATAAGGCAAATCACACTTTGTCTAATCTCTGACAGGAAGTGCTGGAACGATTTGCCTCATCTGCTACAACCATAAAGTAGTCTTTCATTACTGTGGACATGTCTCTTCACGGACACTGAACTGGAAAATTGAGGAAAGCCTTTGCTGTCCACACCACTCAGGACCCCCCCCCCCCCCACATCTCATACCTGACTGTCTGTGTCTGTAAATATGAAGAAATAACTACGAAGGGAAGAGAATCTGAATTCACCACCTTTGCAGGATTAGTGTCAGTTCTTTTAGTTTACATTCTGTAACGTAGAAAATAAAACGGAGGATCAGTTCTACACCTGCACAATTCCGTACTGTAGTTGATGTTTTGACGGGAAAGATTTATCTGATACATCCGAGGAGTTTGGAGCAAGATCTAATAGCTGTCCTCCAATCGTTAATCCAGATTACCATCTCCGTTAACTAGCGGAAGAGGCAGAGGAAGAATTTTAATTGAAGTTTGCTATTAAACTTTGGTTTTGTCTGTTTGTTTTTTTGGTTACAAACCATATTAAAAACCTTAAACTGGATCTAGTCAGTGTTAAAGTAATGTCTTAAATTTCAGACCAAGTTGGATGTTTGTGTACATTGGACATCATCTCACATTAACACAGAATTACCTTGGACAAGATCTTTCAGTTTGGAAGAAGGAACTTTGAAGGAGAGTTGTACTACATTGCTTTTGTCTATGATGGCTGCCCAAGGAACTGACTGTTACTACTACTATTACTCACAGTGTGCAAAGGTGAGTAAAATGTTTGTCAATGTCATAACTTTTGTCTCTGGTGGGTGGGGGGGTGGGGTGGGGTGCATGCTTCCTCCAGTTCCTCCGTTCCTGAACAACTGGTTTGATTTAATCCGCAGCATTACTATCATAACCTATTTCTTTTCATAATGCTGTATTTGTTGCACAGTTGGGTGTTAACTTTTTAATGTAATCAAAGGGGGAAAAAAACTGCAATTTGCTACGTATCTACTGCAAAAAGGACCGTGTAGTGAATATGGAAAAAATTTAAAGAGTGCTCGGTGATGATTTTGTTTTTTATTATAGCAGAATCTTTTTCTGAGCCTCAGCCTCTGAAGAAGATCCTGCTAGATTTGAAAGGTTACGCCTTCTAACTTTTATATATTGATAATTATCATGATTACTCTGGAAACATTTTTTTAATTTCAGACCTGAGAAAGTGTCCTGACCTTATTAGCATATAAGAATTGGGACAGAAATTTGCAGAATTATTCTTCTTTATTTGTTTGTTGTGATATTTCTCTTCAGGGAGATGCATGTCCTTTCAGACACTGTCCCGAAGCTCTTGGGAATGAGGTAGTCTGTTCGTTGTGGAGAGAGGGAAGGTGTTACCGAGGTGTTTGTAGCTACAGACATATGGAAATAGAGGTAAGTCACAATAGTTTAGTCACATGTCCAATGTTGTAGTCAAGTACTTTTATCAGTCCAACACAGCCCAGATGTTGCTATTGGGATCCAAGTACCAATGTCTGAAGACAACTTTGTAGACTCTGAGTATGAGCACTCTTACCTAGTTGTACTAAGTACTTTTTTTTGACAACCATTGCTTTATTCAACATGTGTGCACTTGCAAAGGAGTGCTACTTGTGTACAAAAAATACTTTATGAGTCACTACAACACTGCACTCGTCACAAGAGGTTGCTTGCTACCTTTTATAAACACCTCCCTTCTACCCATCTATATTGGGGGGGGGGGGGAGTTTCGGTTGAACATCAGTTTATTATCAGGTCTGTTGCAATGTTCATAAAAAATTATTAAAGGCTACTAACAAACAATTTAGAAACAGCAATAAAAACCATCACAGAAACAAGATCCATAATTTCCAGATTCTGGAAAGGAAAGAATGAAATAAACAAAGCTCTCTACTCCTCACCAATCACACAACAGCCCCCCCCCCCAAAAAAAAATATATATATATATATAAATGTATATAATTTGTTAGTAGAGTGGACTATTTTTCTTTACGAAGACTTTATTTATGTTATCTCTGTTATAAACTGAATAGTTGAAGTCAATTGTGAAAACTAAATTCAGTATTTTCTTCTTCACCAGAAAAATCGCGCTACCATTCCATGTTACTGGGAGTCCCAACCGAGTGGCTGTTTAAAGCAACATTGCTCCTTTTTACATATCAAACAGAGAGGTGGTACTGGTAATACTGTGACAGGTAAGGAAATTGGTCATTGGTTTTGGTTCATAATAGTTAAGGGGAGGGAGGAGGGAGGAGTTTATCAAAAGCAGTTGGACTTTTATAGCCAGCAACTTTATGGTCAACACCGTTTACACGTTTCATGCAGTAGTCTTCTATCTATGTATCATTTATCTTTATCCCTGTCCACCCCCACTCCCCCACACCCTCTGTCTCTGTCATGAGCAGTTAGAGGAAAAAAATTACCATCCTTATTAGACAGGATGCTGTAAGTGTAACTAAATGCAACCAAATGCCTTTTTTAATAATTAAGATTTGTCATAGTATACAGCTTTGTTACTTTCACAAGGAAACTACCAAACTGGGTTTTATTTTAGTGTACATTTTATGACAAATTCTTCATGTTGTTTAGATACTTCTTGCAAAGTACAAGTTTTGCTTTTTGTCTTCTATCATACAGCCATCAATAATAGTAAAAACTGAACTAAAATCCTTTGTCCTATGCCCCTGAAGTTAAAAAAAAGGAAAACCTTGGTTTATAAATACACCTGCTATAGTGATCCATTTAACTTTTCTGAACAACTCTCGACCAATAATTTTCTATCTTCAGATACAAAGACTGCGATTTTGACTCCAGCAAACGTTGCCGTGAAGGCATCGATTCCGTTCCCCGTGGTGGAACCAGTCGTGGTGAATCCAGAGGACGACATAGGTAGGTGATACAAAAGCATGTGAACTTCTCTGCCATATTCTCGTGAAATGTGTGTCAAGGTGTGCTACAACTTCGTCTGAAAACATTTAGATTGCCACGGTCACTCATGTTTCACAATATTTTTATTTCTTCAACTGGGAGAACAAGTAAAAGCTAGAGTATTTTATCAACAGCACACATGGATTTCTATTTTTTACATGTTTTTTTTAACTTTGTTGACAGATGATTCAAGTAGTGTTGAAGTGTCACCTGTTAAGAAGATTGCATTTTCATCAAAGACAATAAGGTTCGGTGCCAAAGAGGAAAAACCAGTCGAAGCAGGTAAGGCATAAATTTCTCATGAGAGCTTGAATATGTTTTGTCAGTTGTGCCAGGGTACAGATTGGTTAATAATTAATTATTACAAATAAAAACAACATATTTTTTGGAATGTTTCTCTTCAGCTACAGGGGAAGGTTCCTTAGACTTTGGCATCAAAACTCTTTCACAATTAAGAAAGACCAAAGATATTCGAGGTTTCTCTACCAGTCAGGCTGCTGTTGGTGAACCCGTTACAAAAGCTGGCAGTCAAAGAAAATTCATCTCCTTCAGAAACGGTAAAAGCAACATCTAGATTTATATGGGTAGCCTATGTAATGAAACATGTTAAAGACATTCTGGGAAATTATTTGTCCGGTGTTGCATGAATAAATTGCGACGCAATTTTTAAATATGTGTAGCAGTTCTTTTACATAGTACCGTAATATTTTCAGTAGGTTAGAGTGAAAAAATAAAACATTTAGGTTTTGTCTAGTAATTTACAGGTCCTTGAATTTTATCTCTCATAAAATACTGAATTATGCTAACTTTTCTGTGTACAGAAAACTGTTATACATTTCTTGTACATTTGTGTAAGCAAATTTGCAATGCAATTGGCAATGCTATACCAGCTTAATTAATCCTTGTGGCTACCAAACAGCAGACTTCCAAAGCCTGGAGCTGTAACAAATCAATTTCATTATATATTTGAGTTGAGTTATTACCAGTTACTGAGTTGCTCCGAGTATTGACTCATTACAACACTGCAAAACATCCTCAACATTTCGTTTTGTTAACGTCGCTATCAATAGTTTGAATACTAAATTATTCCAGCCAGTTGGGACAATTTCCTAATGCTAATACCACTCTAAAATGTAGACCAATACCATGCTTCAAATCACTGGTATTGACAGTACAAACAGTTCCTAACCTTGATCTCATAGAAACATGATATTCATACTGCTCGTACTGACAGTACAAGTGCTCTGAAGCGGGACTTGACACTACAGTATACAAACAATTGTCCCAACTGGGTGCGGCTACCGTATTCATCATGAATATTTATTATTATTATATACCTCATGAATATTTATTAATGCATATACAGTATAGAAAAAATTGTCCCAACTGGGTTATTATTCCCTGTGTTCCATGCATATTCAGATGTTGAAACTGGGTAGAAGTACACTCAACCTTTCTCTTTGGAGGTCTGTTTCTTGTCTGATTATTAAGTTTAGAAATACTGCTTCCGAAAAAGGTTCGGTTTTCTAATGAAATCTCCACGTGAGGATGCATTCACAAATTGTCAACAAATCTGATGAATTCAAATTCTTTGCTGTGACGAGGTTGTTTGGTGTAAAGCTGCAAATTATCCCAGAAATTTTTGATAAGCAATCAACCGGGATCCCTGTAAATCACATGGAGCAGCACAAAGGGTCATGACCCAGTCAACCTTTATATTGGGTTCGGTTTTCTTCTTAAAATTGGTTAATTTAGAGTCATTATACCACTTTCAAAAAATGGCTTAGTTTGTACTGTTGCAAGATCGAATGTCCTTGCTTGTTTTACCTCCAACAGTTCAGGAATCTCAGAGTGAGAATGAAAATTGGATGAAGGAGGAAGTATGGAAACCAAGAAACATTTTATCAGTGCGCTCAACGACAAAATCGATAATGCATGTTGGAAACAAAGAAGATGTCAACAGCGACAGACATCTGATCGTCTCACAGGACAGACGGTTACCGATTAGATCCGCAGTAAAATCAGGTGGCGACATGTCAGACTCGACAAAGTCTTCAGAACTGAGTAAGAGGGTCAGGAGGTTGTCGGGAGAGAGGTCGACGGCATCCGCACAAGTTTTAAATAAAGTCAGCGAGAAAGGTGATGCAGGAATTAAGAGTCTGGAGCAAATTCGTAGGGAAAGGAGAGTAAGGGTGAGTCCAGCCCTCTCGCCGGAGCAGGAAACTGGGGTTAAAAGTTTGGCCGAGATTCGAAGGGAAAGACGAGCTGTGAAAGTTGGAACCAAGGCTTCAGATGATACTGGTGTAGTTGTGAAAAGTTTGACCGAGATCAAGAAAGAGAGGACAGAAAAGGGTAAATTGGGGGAACCTAGTAGTGAGGCTGACATTGGGGTGAAAACCTTAGATCAGATTAGGCAAGAGAAACTTGGAGAAACTAGTGTCTCAGATCATGTGAGTTCTGGCGGTGCTAGTGTGAAAAATTTAGAGCAAATTCGAAGAGAGAGGATTGCCAAGAGACTGGGACTCACGGACGGAAACAAAGGGAAACTTGATAATAAAGACACGGCTAGAAAACTAATCGTCAGGAGGAAACAAGTAGATGATGGGGTCAGTGAAAGTGTAGAAAATGAAGAAATTATTGTCGGATCAGTTCTCAAGCGGCTAGGACCTGCCGTGACCGACGGAGATGGGACGATCAGTAAAAGGAAGATTGCTGTGAAACTAAAGGATCACGAAGGATCCGTGAAGGATCAACATACTCCACGCCAACTCACAGTCGTAAGGAAGGAGCCAGAACGATCAGATTCGAGTGCGACTCTGATGACACAGGTCAAACCGAAGAGGAGGCGAGTCACTCTTTTATCGGAAGTTGTAAATAACCATCAGCAAGGAGAGAGTGATGTAAAGAACAGAGTGAAGGAGAGACTGGGGACACTGACGGAGCCAGAGAAGAGAGATGTGGCCGACGGGGCAAGAAGAAGTGAAGATGGAGAAGGGGGTGAAGATAAACAAGGAAAGAGATTAGAAACAAGGCAACCCCCAAAGAAGAAGAAGATAACGATTAGGAGAAATGAAGATAGCTTAAATAATCCAGTGAAGCGAAGAGCAGATAGACAGATCTATCAACCGCCGGCTGCAAAATTTAAAGGTGAGTCCGAAATAAGACGAGCCCTCTCTGTAACTTGATCACCAATTCACCAGATCTCCCGAGCAGACCTGAGGAAAGTTTGATCAGGGGAGGCTTCAGTCCAGGCTCATATTAGGAGCCCTGTGAAATATGGAATAAAGAGTAATATATATGCTCTTATCTTTGTAATAAACTTAGGAAGAAATGAAGGCTTCAGATAGAGCTCTCTATCAACCATCACTAGGATCGAGAAATGATGGATTCAATTGATAAGGATTAAAAAGAAAAAGATTTGATAAATGTTTATGATTGTCATAACTTAAGGGATTTGACAACTTCACAAATCTCTGAGATTAATTAAAGTGTATTTTCAGTTGATTTTTTAGTTTATATTTGACTAATTTTTGCAGGTGCAAGCTCCAGAACGGGAAGCCAGAGTGAGTCTCAGGAGGTAGGAGAGGAGGATAACTCGAATGAGATGGTGAGTTTTTTATTTTATGAAATAGATTTCAGTTTTCAAACAGTTTGAGGGGTCCAAGTAACAGAAGGTAATTTCATTGGCTACTTGAAAGGGTAGATTATATTGTGTAAATTTCTCGCTCTTCAGGGCATTATGTTATTGTATTAAGACTTGAGATATTCTGGCATAAACTGCCTCTAATATTTGATGTTATTGCCCAATGCCTAGCTGTTCCCTTATATGTATTCTCATTGTCCACACGTATCCTACTAAAGCGTTTGTTGTTGCTTTGAAACTTCTGTAGGCATTCAAAAATTATACTGTTTGTACCATTATTATGTTAAAAATTCTTGAGCTGCTGCAAATTATGGCCTTTGTTCAAACTTCTTTTGCCTTCCCTTCATGTGGGTACTGTGTTCATTTTCATGAATATTTGTACTATATCTGCTGGCGTTCCAAAGTTTGGCTGACTGCATCTGTGGAAATCTCATGGAAAAACTGTATGGGTCCTTTGTACAATTCTTTTATAGCAATTTAATGGTTATGGGTGGTAGCATTTCCCGATGCAATACCGGATAAATTACTCCCTGGTTTATTGTCACACTACTTGCAGCAATGCATTCGTCTCACTCAAGTCACAAAGGTAACAATTATTCTCTGTTTCATGTTACCGTCTATTTACCCTTTAGATCGAGAACAGTCCAAAAGAGGCGAAGATCCAACGTAACCTGTTACGAACCAAGAGGCCAAGAATAACATTCCAGACGGACGAAGATGATACAAATGTAGCAGGAGGACTAAAAGTGAAACGGAGGAACTTGACAGATCAGTCGGAAGAAAGGAATGTAGACAAGGAAGAGGATGGTCTAGCATCAGGTGTCGTGAAGTTAAATCCTCTCAGAGAGGAGAGCAAACAGCCGGCCAAGCCATCCTATGGAAAACGACAACGAGGGGTGGGCCTCAGGGAAAGGTTATTACAGCAGTCGCAGAAGTTTGCAGTAGGTGCAGCAGCAACAGTTGGAGATGAAAATGAAGAGAAGGAAACATTACCAAACAGCAGAGATGAAATTAAAGAGAAAGAAACTTTACCAAACAGTGGCGAGACAGTGTTAACAACCTCCTCATTGAGAGAAGGATTGGGTAACGTACAGGGAGAGAAGGTTCAGCGTAACTTAGAAGAGAAAGAACAATCTGTAGTATCATCCAGTGGTGTCAGAAGTGGGATATCTGAAGAGAAGGTTGTTTTATCATCTGTACATCAAGTTGAAGGAAACTGGCTTCAAGAGGTCAAAGTTGATCAACTGGTTGAAAAACCTTCTTCAACCACTACTACTGCGACATCAGGAGACGTTTTATTAAGTTCAGATGTCCATATAACACCAGGTGAGTGTTGCATGTGTTAATTGGCAACGAGTTCTGAATTTCAGCCGTGGTATCAAATTTATCGTATTGGGGAGACTATGGACAAGCTTGCTGGTGAAGTCTTTGAAAGATTTCTGTTACAGTTCGAAGCGACAAAATTGTGAACACGACATGGTCGGGTTTTGGAAGGTTGCAGAACATTATTTGCAAAAAGATGTCTGTTCTTCTATCCAACTTCATAGATGATATTTATAAATATTCACATTTCTTTGTAAATCATTTGCCATTGTTTTCAGTTCAAAATTTATACTGTACCCCACAGACTCGACCAACGTGCCCATTCCGTCCGCTGCTGTTGTGCCGTTAGTGTCGACTCTCATACCAACTCAACTAGAGAAAGACGGCGTAGACGTTAAGAAAGATGTCGAGGGAAGAGAAAGGAAGGATTCAGTTACCAAAAGACGGCTGAGCATAATTGACGACGAATTTGCTGGACTGTTAGACGACGTAGAGGTGGGAGAAGATGAATTTAATGATGAAGATGATGATGATGCTCTTTTAGAGGAGCTTGAAGACCTCATTAATGCTTGAATGGATTTTTTGGCTGAAATTAATGGTGAGAATGTGAAGATAAAAAAGAGGAGGTGAAGAAGAGGATTTTAAAAATGATGAAGATGATACTAAGTCACTTAACAAGAAGCTTGCTTGCACAAGCCTGGAAACATTTCAACTAGGTACATTCAACGTAGCTTGAGCTTTCATTGAACAGTTCCTATTGATTTCACCTGGTTTGGGTTTTTTTTTTTTACTTCAAGTGTCAGTTGTAAAATGTTTGTAGTATCGAGCTGCATAAAATGGAATACTCACAGGGTTTTTTTTCTTTTTTAATATTTACACTTCCAAAATGGCAAATATTCTGCTGGTGAAAGTCTTTGTTTGCTATCTCAGGGAGTACATATTAGGGAAATTATTCAGTGGCAGTTCCGGAGTTTCTGGTTAGAGAATATGTGACCGTATTTTGTAGTCATTGAGGTACTGGAAAAGCCAGATATATGTACCAACAACTGAATATAAAACTCACCTGTATACCTGCTTGTATGGAACCTTGCATACCATTGATGAAAACTAAACAAGTAATAGGACTCAAAGCTGTAAATGACTTTGAGGAACTATTGAAGTCATAGTTTTAGTGATATTGAAATGTTTATGATATAAGAAAAAAACTTGGAACTGGGGGAATTTCTATCATTTAAAATATATCGTCAGTGTTTAAAGAGGTCATGTTTTAAAGGAGTTGCTAAAGTATGGTTTGAAGGGAGAAAGTTTGTTGCCATGACAGCAATGTGTACAAGTAATTCTCTGTCGGTTGATACACAGTGCTACCTATGTTATTTTAATCAGGGCATATATATATATATTTGTTTTAATTAAGGGATATGTTAAAGTAAGCATATCCGTGTCAGATAACAAAAAAAAAAGTTAAAGATAGTTAGCCTGAAAATGTCACTTTTCCATCTGCATTGTAGGGGTGCATGAATTAGACTAAAAAGAAA